>JARJDZ010003514.1:0-27482 GCA_030264555.1 Aleochara sp. GC000083
AGATTTTCACCTGTGGGCTCGGTTATTCAGAAATGAAATCAAACCGCGACAAAACCCGGCGTGGCTCCAACTACGACGACGACCGGATTTTCCATATTAAGCGCGCTCGTAATTAACAAATATGCACAACATGTGCGCTGGCATAGTTCTCTTCGAAGCGTAGAAAACAGGTAGAAATAATAAGGTGTGATAATTTTCATCCCAAATCGCTGGCTGCTGATGAGCGCATCGCGCACGTGACTTACCTGTTGAGTTTCGGAGCGCGATATGTCCCAAACGCACCCTCCGGAAGAAATCGTCTGAACCTGGTGCTGCCGAAGAAGTTGCTATCAGTCAACTGTGATGGTCTCCTCGTCCCGGGCCGATGGACACTCAATCGCACACAATCCCAACGCATGCACCGTCGTCTTCGTACACATCACATTGTTTCTCAGAGTTCACCGATGCTAATTGCGCGCCGCACATCATCACACTCGAGAGTCGCAATTTGCCGAAATCGTCGCAAACCAAACAATAACAACAATCAACAGCGAGCAGCAACGTGCGCTGCGGAGGAGCTCTCGCACGTTCGGCTGATAACGCAACGGCCAGCCGCAAGAGGTTCACGTGCTCTCCCGAAGACTCCAGTTCTTACACTGATCACATACACATGGCTGTAAGAATGGACCGGTGGGGGGCACGTACGCGATATTAACCAGGTAGAGAGACAAGGTAGTCAAGCAAGTTGAACAATTTTTCGCGCGCGCGTGTGTGTGCTTGATGCTGGTTTTAAGCCGATGCCGAGGAGCGCACCAGTCGAACCGCAGACGAACAGAAAGAACCGAGAGAGGTTCACATGTGTGGTGATGCAATACAATAAACCATCACAGTTGATGAACCCTTTAGTACCCTTTCAAGTTTCTAGATCTTACAAATTCACACTCAAAATTCTATTTCTTCAGTTCTTTGCCTCCCTGAGCTTTTTATAGGAAGCTCTTGAAAAACTAACTAATTAGAGTCCAGGAACTCTTGCAGTACTCGTGGAACTCGGATGGGTGATCGTGATTAGCGTGATGGCAGTTTGAATCGATCATTAAATACGCAAACGAGCAAAGTATATCACGGCAGTTTCTTCGTCCGCGCCTGTTGCTCCAAAGGGCGCACGCACTCTTACGTGATTGACTTGACAATGCCGAACGTTAATGTTCATCACGGCCCTTGCGCGCTGAGCTATGTGCGCGCGCGCACTCGAAAGCTTTGAATGCACTTCTTGAACAATGTGCAGCGGGTACGCGGGGTCATTATCTGCATCGCGATAAGCCTGGTGATGGAAGGCTGACACCGCGCGCGTATTCAAATTGTTCTCGTGATAGCGCAACGCACATATATCTTGTAAACACAATAGAAGACACCACCAGAAGAGTGAAGATTGCGGAGCACTTCTTCGCGTAATGAGATTGCGTCATACGTGGATGGACGCTGCTGCAGGTGACCACGTTGACGATGGCTGGAGCAGTGATGATGGTCTGATGGGAAGTGCGAATCCATTAAGGGTTCATGCCGCGTTACCTCTCGACTTATGCGACCGAGGAGGGCGAAGCGTGTGTCTTGTCGCCGCCGTCGTCGCCGCCGCCTCCGCCACTATCATGCATCCGACGCATGTTGTGCCCTCCGGCGAGGATGGAGTGTTGACCGCATCAATAATTAGATATAGTGTCCTCTCATTACTATATTGATTGCTCCATTGTCTTCGTAATGCGAGCAGGAAACGTGCGAGCGCAACTTCCAAACTAAGTTAGGCGGCGAATAATGGACAAAGGTCTCGGGTCCTCGCTGCCATCGAGCGGACCGATAGCGAGCTGGCTAACTAAGGCAAACTGTGAGTGTCGCTCAAATCTATTGCTGGAGAGTTTCGTCTTTTGCTGAAGACAATACCCTTGATTATCTGTTACAATTATTATATTAACGCTCGTGATTCAATAGGGTGATGATTTCAACTCTTAGCTTTCGATTTTTACCTTCTTCTTCAGATGCTGCAATATTGCTCAAAAGCGCATCAGTTGATCTTCAAACAAGAGTTCAGTAATATCATCCTAGAAAGTTACCAAAGAAATTAACGTAATTTTCTTTGAATTTTTGTGTCGATGAGAATCTAGATGTATCCTGAGGAAATAACCTAAATATAGAAAATTACTATCAATGCAGTTACTCCAGTTGCAAACGCACCAAACTTAATTTCGAGTAAAATGGCCCAAACGTTTAAAATGCAAATCGCCAAATAAATCATCATTGCCCCAGCGATTCGAGGTCAATAATCATCGGCAGAGTGTAAAGTAAAACATGATTTATGACTCGCGATTATAATTTTTCGTTGTTCCCTCATCAGAACAAGCACGCAAGAGCACGCTTCACCATCAGACACATCAAAATATCCGTGCTTTAGCCGAAAACAAAAAAGTGTGGAATTATTTGCCTAAATCACTTAATAATTGTCTTGTACGATCGTGTTCTCGTCGCTCGCTCGTTCGTTCAGTTCAGGCCAGACTGGTGATTCGTGTATTGTGTTCTGTGTTTGCCTTTATGAAGTCATATATTACGGGCCGATGTGGATGCTGCACGATGAATATGTAGCGTAACATGAATACACATGATGGTGAACGCAGGGCCATCATGATCACATCTCAAATGCGCCTCTTCTTGCTCTGGTCCGTTGGCGCGGTTCGGATGAAGATGACTCCTAATTAATCATGCTCATGACGGCCATTGTCCGCGCTCCTTCTATCACCGCGATCGCATCTGCTTGGGGCATCATCAAGCTTGCCAATTCACACGACGCGTCGCGCAAAACTCGCCGGTTCCATTGTTCGGGATGCGTGCGCGCGTTCTTTCGCGAAATCATCACCCGTCACCCAAGCCCTCTGCAACCTTACCCAAGCCCCAGAGGAGATTCCGGTGCGTATGCAGATTTCGGTCGACACAAAGCATCGGAATGGTGGAACAAGTTGGCGCAGCCGGTGCAGAATGCGCACATGTGCAATTGAAACATGAAAAGTGATCCGCTTTGGACCGAGGAGGAGAAGATGGTCCCAGAGCATCGTATTGTGTCCGGTGACACTGTTGTCCTGTCCATTGCGATGCCCATTGTTTATTATGAAAATGGGGTCGTCCAAAGAGATGCACACACACGCACGAATCGCAAGAGATAAACCCTTTTGTTGTCTCTTCGGTGCGTTTTTGCGTTACGCGCGCGCGCGGCAAACGATCCTCGCACAAAGGATGGTTACGAGTTTTTCTTGTATTGCGTATGCTAATAAGCTGTAAATAAGATGCGCTGCTACATGTCCGCTCAAATTTCGCACAGATCGCTTAATGGGGAACGCGCACCGATTATTTGATTGTGTCCATTGCAGGTTTCGAAGTAAAACTCGTTCACTTTGCATTACAAAGGTGTCTTCTTTGGTCCAGGCACTTTGCGGATGGATGACCCATGCATTATATTTTGGCATCATTTTATCTCTTCAAATATGAATTGATTAAATCATAACTTGGCTTGAAAGATGTTTGTGAAATGAAAGCTTTCATGCCCAAACAATAAATTACGCTTCATAATCGTATTTCTTTTTATGGTAATGTACATTATTAGTGGTCAATTATTGATTTGGCCATAAAAAGCATAACCAAAAAATTGGTAGATTCTCGTAGATTATCATAGAATGAATATCGCGTGTACCTGAAAAGGAATCTTATTGTCTCTGCTGGTGGCAATCCATCAAAATTATTTCCAGACATCTACCACCTCCGATCGTGCTTAGAGAATAATCAGCTACATTGTATGCTCATAGTGGGCAAGAATGAAGTCGCTATGCGTCTTCTTTGCGCCTCTCTTATTGTGCTTATTGTCTCCCATCCGAGATGAAGGTGAAAATCGCCTCGACTTCTCGCTTCTCGACGATTATAAGAAGTTTGTGCATTTTCGTTGCGCATATAAATTACCAAAGATTTATTACGTATGTCAGTCGAGTTTATAGTTATGAAACCCCGTTTGTCTTTTCTGGCCAGCCACGTTGTCATTTGGCATCGGGCATTTTTGCCCACTTTTTCCCATTTTATTTTTGCAAATACGAGTGATACTCGTTTTATGACTGCATCTCTAGCGCCTTGTGTTTCATTCTCTTGTACGCGGCTGTTATCAGCGTAATGCATCTATACTTAAATATAAATAATTGCATGCCTGAATGGGACGCGCCTCATGCGAAGACGCTTCGGCGTAATCCAATGAGGCGCTGATCATTCGCTCGGAATCACTTAGTTTTAAGTGCGCATGAAAAGTAAACTAAGAGATTTCGATTTGCATAAATTGCGCCAAAAAGGATGGAAAAACTGCAAGGTGAAAAAAGTCGTTTCATCAGCTTGTTTGCATTGTTTTTTTGGAACGCGAAGGGGCGAAGACATTGGAGCTGCTCTAATCCATGGTCTCTAAACGTACTTAGCGCATTGTTTGATTCGGTTTGGCCTCCGCTTTGTGCCCCCTTGTCCGCGGAGAGCAGAATGCAGATAAAGAAGCAGCTCCATTATTCCATCCGGGGCAATTGTGCAAGGGCAAGTCTTTATAGACGCTATGTTGGCTGCGCGTTTTCTAGAGGCCACCGTCTTCTTCAATTCACCGGGGAGCGATCCGATCCTTTTGTCATTATCATTGAGTCGCTCGCACAACGCGTTGAATACATCGGCGCGCATTATTCTTGTCGAATTGTAAGGTATTCATCGCTCAATGAAACGAAATCGAATGAATGGTGCGAGCGCACTGTCCATGCACACACAGGTGACCCTGTTCGCTGCGGAGAGACTCTGGTTATTGTTGTCCTTATGGCTTGGTTGCGATTTGAATTAGAAATCACAATAGTAAGCAGCAGAAAAAACATACAAGCAACCTGAGAGCCAAGTGCCAAGCAACACAAAGAGCGCAGAGCGTTGGTTGTTAATTAAAAATTATGATTATAATTATTGATCTCTTGGTGTGACTGATTTGTCGATGATTATAATGGCGTTCAATTTAATTAAGATGCGATGTCGAGTCGAAGCGGAGAATTGATTAGGTAAATAGTAACGGTTTCGGTGTTGAGTGCGTCTACGAAGGCGAAATCGGTAACGTTTCGCTTCTTAGTTAATCATTAAAAGGACTTTCGCATTGATGAGGAATGAGAAGAGCGCGGAGAGAGAGACAAGGCCGATGAGTTGGATGTGGCCGATGGGTATTCAAGAAAGTGCATACAAGCGCAAACGGGAGGCACTAAGGAATCAAGGAACGGTGAGAGCCTCGGAGGAACATTGGCTTGCACATTACATGCCTTCGGAGTATGTCGTGGGCTGTGGGGGCATTGAGAAAGGTAAGAAGCAACTGAAGAAGTTGGGCTCGCTGTTTGAATCGGACAAAGTTGCTTTATATACGCGATGATGATGGTACATGGTATCAGGCATCCATTCGGAATCAGTGTGTATGTAAATAAGTCGGCGAAGGCGGAGGTCTGTGGTGGTGTGTGGTGTATAGAAGATAAGAGACGCTCATGAGTCATGAGAAAGGCGAACCGTCGGCGAAGAAAATCTCCACCACTGTGGAACCAATCACAACTAAGGCGAGTAATGAAACTCGGGCCCATCATCATCATCATCAGCATCCACAACATCATGAGCGAATTGGTAACAGTGGGAATTCTGGCTGGGTTCGGTTTAGTCCCCCGGTATTGAACCCGAGCGCGCAACTATTCAGCAAATGGAGCTGTTGATGGAAAATCAAAAGGAACGAAGAGGTTTACTTAAACAGAAACAAACAACCCGCCAAGTTCGTGCAGAGACCTGGTTCCTCAGCGGGTTCTTAGGTTCGGGATGCTCTGGAATGAGGCGCACCAAGGAGGGAATCGCGTACAAACACATAAACAACAAGCCACAAACGCAGAATAAACATTCAACTCTGAGTACTGTGTTTCTTAAGCCTACTGATGCCTTCTTCGCTCGATTTTGATTACTTCACCCCCAACTCTCACATTTGCATCTCTTGGCCGGTCTTTCTTCGTCGTGAACCTATATCATTAATTACGAAATTTCCTTCTTCGCTATTATCGGTTTAGATCAGTACGTCTTCGGACTTCTTCTTTGATCCCTGCAAATTTATTTGTTTCCTCTTCGTATCTGAAACATGTAGATGTTAAGCTTATTTAAGACTTTTTCAAATCAACGAAACACGTCTCCCTCATTCGCCCGACAGGAGAGATATCCCCATAAATATCATATGATTTCCTGGGTCTTGCTCGATCGACTGAACGTGCCGAATGGCGTGACGCAGCAATCGATTATCGTTCGATTTGTCCACGCCACTATTCAGTATTCTTCACATACTCATGTAAGGAGCAGGAGGACATTAGAAAGGACCGCCAAATGTGAAGCGAATAAAAGCAGGAGCAGGAAGAAAACGAAAATGAAGCGAGTGTGTTATCGTGAATCAATGAAGCCCAAATATTTGTAGTTCTTGAATTCTCGCTGCGCGTTTCTTCCTCTGGTCCCACTCGACTGGTGTAGGAGTAGGAGATGAGTGGTAGAATGAACACCCTAATGGGAATCACAATACATTACCTCGCAAAGTGTATTGACTACTGTTGACAAATGCCCACCAGACACACATCCGAACACAAACAACAAAGAATGCCTTTTCGTAACGTGCCAGCCTCTTTTTAGCTTTTCTTGCACTCGTTTCCTTTTTGTGTGGTGGAACGCGTCGTGCCGCAAGGAGTTTCCGTGTTGTGCACACCCGGACGACAACACGGGAGTGCATTCAATCGTTAATCATGGACTTCGGTTCACGCGGCGTGCGATTTCCACGATTTCCCTCCGATTCGGTTCTTCCCGTACGGTTTAAGACACAAACATAATAGGACTCGATATCGGGCGGGCCATTGAAAATATGCTCGCGCATAAATATTTAAGCGCGCGCGAGCATCAAATGATGAGATATTTACCGAAATATTTCGAGTTAACGGTGCTCCCATCGTTTTCTCTTCGAATCGAAACCAATCCAATTGGAACGCCGCGCGCGCACTAGAAGAGAATGCACATGTACGAGCGCGCAAAACACAAAAAAAAAGGATCCACAGAAATAATTCGGTGTGATATTCGATGGGAATGCCGAGGGAAATTAATCGATGACATCATTTTAATCGCACTCACCGTTAATGGACAGCGTCCATCGATGAATATTTTGTGTATTTCACCTAGCCGCGTACGAAATAACTCACAAATACGCGCTCAACTTTGTACTCCTTCAGTCCGTCTTTCGGACGAGTTGACGACTTCGTATGCGATGAGCATCGCCTAATATTTTATGCAGATAAGCAACATTTCGACGCAAGTAATATTCATTAATTTTAATCGCTTTGGATTTTTTGTTTATAGTTCACCAATAAATCAAAATAATGATTCAACAAGCCGTAAAATTACTGAAATAAAACCTAACACGATTTGACGTTCCATGTTTCTTCTTGTTCATCATCAGCGTTGTCGTTTTCTTGACGACTCGGGTTGACAACGAAAAAATTCAACCAGCTAACAGGTTTTTGTGTTTCTTCTTGATTTATTGGTTGGATTAACTATTTTTAACAAGAATATCGAAATAGCTGTAGGAACACGGGCAGTCAATTCTCGATCGGTCGATCCGATAACAATGAACGCAAATGATAACGGAAGTGTGCTAAAAGACAAATGTCCAACATTTATTTCAACGAGCCGAAGACATCTAAAATGCTCTCTCAGCGGGAGCATCTCCACGGGGTGTTGGTGTGTCAATTGTCACCTTGGACACTCTTGTCGAATATCAGGAAGTTCACGAAGAAATTTCTTTATGTTCACGAATGACTGATACTATCGCAAAATGTATTGGAAAAAGCTAATCCATAAATAACTTCAATTCGATATATTGTGAATTGAAAGGATTGAAAAAATGATTTTTTATTGCCCCAGAATAGTTGAAATTTTTTCGGTTTATTTCCTAACAGCAAATTTCGTATTAATTACAATATTTAATGATTATTTAATTAATGCCTAACATATTTTTGATAAAATATTAGCGTATGCTTAATTACCAATACTGATAATTTGTCATGAGGCATGAAATCATTAGTCCCTGCTATGATTTATGATTGGAATTAAATTAAATTCCATTTTTGTTAGTTTGCTTTCATTTTAGATTTGATTTACGTGTCTTCATACTGCCAATCCAAAAAATGGTTTGGAATCTTCAAAAACAATTCATCATACATAGCAGTAATTTTCTCAATCCACGAGTCAAATTTGAAATCAATTACGTTTCACTCCACGTCGCTTCTTGTATCTAGCACCAACAACGTCAATTATATTCAGAGCAATTCATTCTTAAAACTTGCGCCGACTCCGCTGATGCTCAAAGTTTCTCCGGCAACTTTTTCGCTATTATTAAATAGTTGGAACTTCCGAAAGTATAACTTTTCGAATCCATTCATCACCGACTTGGGCGCACGTCGCTCCACCGAAAGAGAAATATACGTTATATCCGTCGATGGAACAAACGCGCAAGACTATTAATCATAACTTCGACCACCATGCACGACGAGGAGTTTCAAGAAGCGAGCGCGACACAAAGAAGCAAATTCTATTTTTCTGGTGAAAAATTGTTTTCCGTTGAAAATATTTTGGGTCGAGAACGGACGATAATTAATAATGACATAAACCGGAAGTAAATTGTTTTGCATGAGGTGCGTTTCCGAATGGCACTCGACTTCAGCAATCGTATCAAGAAAAACAGGTAACGAGTTGTTAGGGTGGCACGACGTATGCTTTGATATTTCGCAGTGATAAAAAGATTCTAATAAGAATATGATGGGTGGTGGGTGGTTGGATGCAATGTTGTTATCTTGTGGGTGCATCCCTGAACCCGATGCAATATACGCGCATTAATGACACGACGAACCGGGAGCAAAGCCATTAAAAGATGAAAGCCGAACTGAAATGGTCTTGCTGCATGCGCGTTTTGCTTGTTACATCACAATTTAATCGTGCACTGACTCTCACATCCACCGCCATCTCGCTTCCGGTCGACTCACATGATGATGTTGACAATCTGCGATGCAACATTATTAAATAAATTTAAAAATTAATTTCTCCCCTATCCATCCATTCCCCATTCGGCGTCATTCATTATGACCGAAGCGAAAGAGTTGTGAGAAATTTTAATTACAGGATAGTTAATAGATGAGGAATTAAGCGCGTTGCGCATGCGTGTAAGCGTGGCTAAATGCATTCATGCACCTGTAGCTCATAATGCATCGCATTGATGTGGTGGTATCGATGTGTGTTTTATATTATTTACAAGCGTGACTAAAAGTAAAAGCTCGACTGATTGATTCCAGGCTATTAAGGAGCGGACGCTCTCATGCTGCGCGCCTCGCTTGCAATCCATCAAAACCGCTCATAAATAAGTCGCGCGCGCACGCGCACAATGCGCTTAACAACGCAAAGATGCATTGCATACAAATAAATACAATTTAACGACGGGGCCGATGCTAAAAACGCGCCCGCGATGGATGAGCTGTGAGCCCACAGCACAGTCTTCTGCGGAGTCGATGGATGCGCGGATGCTTTATTGCTCCATTACAATGAATGCAGCGCGAGCGTCAAGCAAAACGCTAAATATTTATACGTCTTTATATCAACCGAGAGTCGGGAGTGCGTTCATCCTGCGAAGACAGCTCGGGGACGACGTTGAATGCGTTGGATGAGACGAATGTGTCGTCCCTTCTTAATTACTCGGATCGAGCGACAAGGATTGATCGCGGGAGATGTCAGAGACAACACGCTTTGATATGTTTGCCGCCCCCACGAAGCATGCCCCCAGCTAATCACATTATTATCTTTGATGGAACAAATTAAGCGTGTGAGGGCGACTGATGTTGCTTATTAATACAAGATGAAATCTGCACGCTATGAATATTTCGTGGTTGTTTTTCGGATTTCTGGACGGCAATTCGGAAATATTTAATTGAAACAAAGTCATTAGTTGCGGCAATCTGTGACCTCGACGACAAATTCGAAAAACATTGATGTCTCGCATGGTTTGGGGTCGACAGGAATTATAAGGGCCTTGCAGACATCACAAAAAATTGTAATATATCCGCCTTGATGAATGTTTTATCTGCGTCACAAGTGTCACCCTCGCCTCGAGCAATTTGGCCCCCAGAGTATTTGTGTTACCATGCTTCAAGTTACAATCATCATCCCGATGTTCCAATGCGGTCATGTCCGAAAGCTTCTGCAATTACATGGCAATTAATATTCACTCGTTTCTCTTCCGCATCCGGATCAGCCGCCTTCTCGTGATGGACGACGAGGCAAGAGCTGATTTGATTTTGATTCGTTGCTTGCGCAAAAGTCAAGAATTATAAACTCATTTGCACTTTTTCATCTGGCGTTACCAACACGTAGTATTATTATCTAAAGGGTGAAATTCCAAATTGTATCTCATGCTGCGAAGTCAAAGAATGATGTTGGAAGGGAACCATGGGGAAGCGAGCACGGAAAATTATCTATAGAATGGAAAATTCTAGCTGAATCGAGAGGATAACTGAATGGCGCCGTGGAAATCCTGGAAAAGGAAAAGGAAAACTTTTGCCCGGCTCAATTGTACACATGAAGTTGATGTCGACTGCTCGCGCGTTTGTTTCGCTCAATGCTGGAGCGACGAGGCTATCATTTTGTGTCTCGATGAAAGAATGCGCGCCGTTCGGGAGGGCGACAAAGCGGCACCGACAATGAGGGTAATGAAAGGAAATCACCGGGTATTGTATAACTCGCTCGGGCTATATGTAATTTTCCATAATAGTTGAGCTCGCGTTCTGCTACTGCCGCCGCTACCATCGAGAGACCGGTTCGAGATGAGTATAGTGCACTCGGCGATTGATCACATCGCGTGGAGTTGGGAAAAAGTTTCGCAATTAGAGAATGCGAATGGGACTTCATTTCGTATTGTATACCCCGCATCGCATGTGAAGATGCAAACGACGCGACCTCTAGTTTCTAAATTTCAGCATTTGTCAAAGAATTCGGAAAATTTACATTGCCACACGAGAAAACGTTAAAGGACCAAGAAATGCCTTTTTAGGGTCGACTCGTTTGTCGTTATTGGATGAAACAGAAACCTCCAACGACTATAAAGTGTGAAATTAATGCCGACACGACCATTCGTTAATATCTCTAATCTGATGCAATTAAGCTCTTCAAGATATTTTGCCAACTATCACGATTCTTCCACCTCTCTTCTTCTTCATTACATTACAATCCCGCACCCACCCCCTCGAAAACACATGCCACACGTATAAATCACTTTTTCAATCAAATCCTAACACGAGGAATCCATGAGTTACGACCTCAAATATGCTAATCGCGTCGAGAATAGGAACGGATCCTCGCTCATTACAAGGGTTAGCAAATAGCTCCAGCATCTAACGAACAAGAAAAAAAAAAGACGGTGAGGTACATGCGTGTAGAAATGTAAATACGCACTAACAACCCAACACCCAACATCGTTGTTGGGCAGCGGACAAACGCGAAGAGTTCTTTTCCCGAGAGCGAGCAGTTCTAATGACCAATCGGACCCCCCAAGAACTTTAGTCACTATGGGGTCATTGAGGATGCGCCACGCCATATTCCTGCATGCACGCACATGACTTAAGCCACCATTGCCCAAGAACAGAGAAGAGAGAGCTCGGTGCGTATATTAGTATCGTGTTGATAAGCCAGCTTGCATCACAGATTGAAAAACTATTCAGATTTACAGCGCCAATAATATTAATTGTTTGTGCGTACAGGTTGTTTACACTCTTGTCTTAAATAACAAGTTAACAACGTTGCGTCGTACGCACACACCGATGTGAAAATATGTTTGTCCAAAGCGAATATAATTAGTAGTAGCCGATGTTCAAGTTCGTTCGTTCGTACTTGCTGTGCGCGCGCGCGCACTTGCGGTGTAATTTATGTTCGATATTATTTATAATACGTACACAACATATTCGAGTGGAAGTGGAATATATTTATGAAAAAGGCAACGAGAAAAAATTGGAGGTTTTTATCTCGATGAACCTGTTTAACAAATCATTATTGTTGGGCAATAACTCTTTCCGCTGAATTACGGTATTCCTTCGCGTCTTCGTTAAGCTGTTTATGCCAATTATAATTCAGGTCATATTTATTCACATGAACGGCTAATTTCATAATATAGAAAATATTTTGCGCCAAAAACGCATAAATTACACAGTTACAACAAAAAATTATCACTTGGATTGACTCATTTCTAGATACCTTAAATTCCAACTTCGTTCATTAAAATTCGGTTTTGTTGTTCTTTCACGAAAGAAAAAAAAACTTCAGAAATTAATTTCGTCGTTTGATCCCCTAATTAATTGTCGTCAAACAGCGAATTCGTCGAAATGCACACAAACGAATTACAAAGAATATTTACATTTAGTTAAGACATTGAGCGATTCCCCTCTCGATGACGATCAACGAATAAAATCAAAACAAATCAGAGAGGCCTCAATAAGAATGTCTCCACATCGAATGGAGGAACAAAACGTAAACCACTCTGCACAGGCCCCCAAAATTCAGTGAGTTGCAGCCAGTAGCTTATTTGCAAACTTTAAAATAAATGTTTATTCGAAAATCAGAGAGCGAGCACGAGATCAAAGCGAGCCACATCTCTTCGTGGTGCGCCCATTGTTTATATAATGAGTACAAATTGCAACGGGTCGTGCAATCGCTGTAGACTTCATAGTCGGATCTACTCTGAGTTCAATCTTTGAGTTAAATGTTTGGCAAGAGATTCGCTCTGATGGAAGCATTCGGAGGTGGTTGTCGAAAATTCGGGAGGCAATTAAAGTACTCTGTTTGTATCGATGACGATGATAATATATTGGAGTCGATGTTCCAAACATTTTGTTGGCAACTTTGTCGATGACCGCGTTCAGATGAACCGACAGACAGCTCGTGGTAATTTACAAAATGCTAATGTATACAATTCTCAATCGAGCACACACAATTGATTCCAGTATGAACTCGGATATCGTTTTGGTGCAGGACTTAGCGTAATGTATAACCTCAATGATTGAATAAATAAATGAATTCATATAGTTCGTTGTTTATAGACTGGGTGGTGTTTATAGTTGAATCATCGCCGTCGATTCCGTACTGTTTTTCTTCCTTTGTGTGCGCCTCGTATAAAAAGTGGCGAAGAATTCTAATTGTACAAATATTTATCGCACGTGATAACATTTTTATTGCGTGCGCGCACTTAACAAAACGAAATCTTCAATGCAAAGTGAATTTAATTGTTGCGTTTGATGTGAGCCCTCGCTCCCTGATTTGTTTGCTACTGCTTATTTGGCGCTGGGGCAAAAAAAAAAACTGTGAAGGGACGCAATGCGATTTCTCTTGATACGATGATGCGATGGAGATGAAACGGTCTCTGGAGGCACTCTGGAGGAATGACATCCATCCCGATGATGTGGATGCATATGTGCCCAATATGGAAATCGTGACCCCTTATCCATTCAATCCCGGGGCTTTGTGTCTGGGGCACACACACTCATCAAATAACAACTAACAGATACAAATGAATAGGGAAGCACCCTTTTTTGTTCGTCTCCCGATCCCGAAGACAAAACAGGGACAAGTATCCAGATTGCAAGAGCGGGGTAATGGCATTTTGACAAGACAACGACAGAATGTAAACGGCGTGTTGACAATGTCGAAGGGCTCATTTATACGAAGAATGGGGAACGAAATAAATGGAGGAAAACGCAATGAAAGTGGGTTTTATTTCCACAAATAAATGTCACACCGAAAGACAAAGGAATTGTTTTACGGCACAACAACTCAAAATATCTAAAAATACAACTTCGGGTTCGTTTTTCGACTTGTTTGCTGTCCATCGAACGCGCGACGCGGAACTTTTGGGCCTCTGTCTGTCATCGCGAACATAACTTCAGAACCTACACACTCGCGCACACCCGAGTGACTTGTGTGATCGTTTCGGGACGGCTGGAACGATGTAACGATATTCCCGTACGTCTGTTCGTCTGTCTGGATGTATTGTTACGACATGTCATTCAGTAATGCAGTCCAAAACACAATTAGCTTTCGTTCTGTTCCACGTAAATATTTCACGCACGCCAAGCGGTACAATGTTGTTTGTTCGATGCCCGAGCTATTTTTAAAAGTACAATAAGATGAGAAGATGTATCCCGCGTCCGAACACAACGCCAAACAACAATTTCTTCGCTGCTGCAAGTCCCGCAGCCGTAGATTATTTTTAAGGAATTTGGGCAACTGCCACCACCACGAACTAGGAATTTTACAATTTGTGTCGGCGTCGTCGTCACACAACCGAAACAATGGCATTTACAACACGCAATCTGTCTTCTGATGGACACCCACGTGCATCGTTGACGTTCGTGACGAAGAGAACGCTACAAGCTTGTGGCGGAGTCGCGAAGGAGGGAAGATGTGTGAAGACAATTCGGAAAAATTTAGACGTGAAACGGGTGTATAAATCAGCTGTGCATAAAATGAATGTTCGTTTGTTTTTCTTCGCCTGTTGAAATATACACCGATCTTCATTGGGTGCTGCGGGGGCGGCAGCAGGGATACACGTCGACCGACGCCAAGAAAACAAACGCACGACTATTTTTAATTTATGAATAATTGTAAATCCGTTTGCCATGCATGAGGTATAAATGTTTCATGAACGCGATCAATTTCCAGTGATGTAATTCTATTCTCGGACCATTGTTGACACAATTTTGCGCATTTTTTACGATGCCTTAGAAATTTACTGCGGGCCAATTGAAATTTCTTGTTAGGACGACCTTTTGTATACATAAAAATTAATGCATCCTGATGACCATCAATTATTCAAATTTTCGATTACTAACTTCGATCACATTGTACGCATCGAATTCTGGAAATGAATCAGGGAGTGCATTTGAACATCTCGCACATAAATTTCAACAGAGTCGAGCGCGCTGATTGATTTCTCGAAACAAAGCCGCGCGTATAGTTGCCACAAACATGTGGAATTGTTTAGTTACAGTCACGATGATTGAGTGCATAAAACTGACGGGTAAATAAATACGGTTTTATGTTGCGTGTAGTTGTAGAAGCGCAGCCGTCTTATATACAAATATTTATTGGTGCTGAAGCGACCGCAATGGCAACAAGAGAAGATGAAAATTGCAAACATTGTTTTACTATTTGTTAGGCACAATTTCCATTTGCTTTATTTACTAGTAATGCTTTGCAATGCTGGAGCTATTTGCATAATTTTCGAATGACTCGAACGGTTCAACACCGGGAATTTCTTCAATCTTGTGATGACTTATAAACAAACAGTGCGCCTGCTGAAGAAGCCTGGTGACATACTCCTCGGTGCAAAGTTCTGCGCCCATCGTGAACGCCAAAGGGAAACCGTTTCAGAAGTAAAGGCAATGTAAATAGAAGATAATAATTTCGCAATTGGCGTTGTTTAGACGCAGTCGAACGAATGCTGGCTCTTCTGGCGCGTTTGGCGAAAATGCATTCGGCGACGACTTCACTGAAATCGAACAAACGCCTCTAAGGCTTTCCATTAACTTCTTTGAGTTTTGAATTCGCATTCACAACCACCTAAGACGACTGGAGTTGGAGGAGGCAACGAAAGCGTGCTTTTCCAATTTTCCCTTCGACATAATTTCTCTTTGCTTTCCATTTTATTTTTTCTTCAATGAGCGCCCGAACTTGGATGCCTGAGTAGGCAAAGAGAAAGGGAAAAGAGGCAAAGTTTCTTTTTGCTTTGGATATTACTGGGAAATGTTTTCAAACAAGTCAAATTAGAAAAGTTCCTTTTAAAATGTCTATTTGCATTTTTAATCCTGATTGTTTGAAGATTCCAATTTTAAACAATTACACCTATATACACGTTCGAAAGCTGCATGAAGCTACGATATAACAATATTACAGTCTCTTCCTTGGTTCCAATGCGAAGAAGGCCGGTTTACTTTGTGAGAAGCCACCAACCGATGCACAGAAGGAACAGCAGCTCAAAAGAATCGCTAAACAACAAAAGCAACCCAGATGGATGCACTTTAATGCTCGCCAACCTGACATATCATTAATTATAGGTGATCACCGTATTCTGTAACATTATATCACTTTGTGTTCAAACGGGTACAATCCGACGAAATATTTCATTGTGGGGACACGCTTGCTGCTGCACATCAGGTTTTCTTCACGTTTGTTCTCGTCTGTTATTTGTACGTTTTACACATCAGAATGGATGTTGACAGTCATCACCCAAAAGTGCTGATCGCTCGTTACTTTCATTCTTTATTTCTTGTTTTTATACAATAGTGGTACCATCAATTCAACCACAATTTTTTATAAGGCCCAAAACCCTTTTGAAATTTTGCCAAAACTAACCGTTTAGATTACTAATGACTTAACGAGTATAAAGTGTGAATTCCGTTGCATTGGCGTCCGTCAGTCATTTTACGGTACAAGACGTGATATTAATAATGATTAAGTCATATTGCGATAATGAGATTGATCCGTTTGCAATGTCTCCAGTCTGGTTGGCGCATGCAACTGCAGTATCTTCGGAAAAACAGCGGTGAAAAATGGTTTTCAATGTGTGAAACAAATGATATATTTGCTTCCATGGAATGTTTGGTAACGCAAGAAAAACGAAAATGAATGCGCCCAGAGACAGAAGCAACCAGCAAACGAAGAAATATGTCGCTGCATCGAATGGAATATTACACGCAACGTCCAACAAATCATACGCAATGTAATAGACATCTTATCACTGATCAGCATCTCAATTGAACGGGCAAAGGAGTAGCTGTAGCAAGAGCGATCGCGAACAAGCAAACGAACCAACAAGTTAATGCATCTGTCAGAGGCGGACTTGTGCTTTTGCTTTACGACCAAAGGTATTAATTACTTTTTACTCGACTTGTACACGGTGGATACCCTACGCACGTAACTAGTAGTTGGAAAAATTCCGATTGCACCAACCACCGCATGCGCTTCAATGCGATTGTGAATGAATGGAAGGAATGAGCGAGCCGAAGAAGAAACAAGAAAAATGATGTGTATGCGCGCAATAATCAATTCATGAAATAAGCAGATGGACACGTTGATTAGACGGCTATAAATAATTTTTGGATCTTAATTATTAATACAATTCGGTGGGCCTCCGACTTCGTTAGCCCACCTCGCTCACTCACAATGCGCAGAGTGGTACTCGCTGTTGTTGATTGTTGCACTTGATCATTCGATAGGAATCGCATCGTTAATTGCAACTGCACTAGAGTCCCTCGTCGTTTCAGGCTTCTTGAGCGCCAGACTTATGTGGCCAGTGTCGTTATCGCATCGCAATGTAGTTTAACGATTTCTTTATTTATGTTTTAATTTGGAAGGTGTTTCTTCTGCCTCACTCTCCGATCTACTGATCTGCCCAAGACGGGCTTGATTAAGTCATATCAAGTCGCCATTAATGTCCGAATGGGATCATTCACAATTTTTGCGCACTAAAACTCATCAGCCTCATAACTTCACCTGGCCACGTGTTACCATCAAGTTCCCAAGTTAAGACGTGTACTAAAGACGGGTAGCGCTCAAATTGTCTTTTATCTCTAATAAATCTTGCCCGTACCGAAAGAGCGCCGTTAGTTAGTCGGGCTGATTAATAAAATGTTTACGTTTCGGGTTCATAAATCATTTCGAGCCAACCTACATGGCACAACCACACACAGCCACAGGGGCTCTCCGAGCAACCAACCAACCATCCATGGGTTGGTTGTGTTCCTGCAACGAAGAACAAAGTGTTGCCTGCTGCACTGCAAGAAGCTGCGAAGCATTCGGTGTCGGAGCGCACAGAGACAGCGCAATTTTATTGCCTCGCATTGAATGCAATATGCACATCGGCAACAAATCAGAAAATGTATATCGGCCCCGGTTCGGCGTTGGGTTTTGTGTGCCTCGCTTCTAGCGTTTCCTTCGAGTCCTGATGGTGCAACGAGTTGAAGCAATCGCGTTTCGAATGACACGTTCCAAGATATGGAGTGCTACTGATTCCCTCGTTCGTTGTCGTCGTCCTCGCGAAGAGTCCTCGTCGTCGTCGTCGCTTTTGTTGTATTATGTATTCACGTGGATTGCCAATGCTACTGCACCAAGCGATGCGATCCGATCCGATGCGACCTTTTAACTATCAGTTAATGAACCCGCGAATCTACAAAGAGGCCGCCGATGCCGCCGAAGAAGCGCTCGCTTCAGTCGGCGTGGGTTCACTAGAGTTTTATACATGATTCCCAATATTTCTAAACCACATCATCAACGCACCCCCAACTTTTTCAATCAGTCGTGTGGGTGAAATTGTCTAGTTCTTTGACCTTCAAAAGAAATATATTCAAAGGCTTTATGGTTTTCAAAAGTTAAAGTCTATTTTGTATCCAATCAAGTTAGGAAAACCTGAAACACTGAACGACTTGACGAAGTTCGGTCCAAGGAATAATAACCATTATGGGAACATGAGGAATACGAAATGACTGCGATCTAACGGAAGCATTTCAGTAATTTCGAGTCCGATATGCACGCACTCTTGTCTTTTCTGAGTTCAGCTGCCGCCCATTCGAGCGGCGATTTAATTTTTCTGTTCGAAACCTTCGACTTTCTCCATTATCTTAATTTATAAACCAATAACGGTGACTCAAAGAATACACTGCCTCTGTTCTCTGCAGCCGGCCGTTTCTAGCCGATGTGACTGAAGCTGAAGAACAAACCGACAGAATCTCACAAGATTGCATTGCGCTATAGAGCCGAGATAACGAGACGCACATCGCCGAACCGAACCGAACCGGTTTCCAAATTTACTAAATACACGTTAAGTAATTTAAATTGACATTCTTTTAATACAGAACTAATGCTCTTGTTTCCAAACTATTCCGACAGATCTTGAGCCGATCCGACCGCCACAAAATGCTGGACACTTCTTCGCGTTGATATCTCGCATATTAATTATCAAACTTAAACCTGACCGCGTTTCATAGTCTAATGCAGGTTTTTTGTTTCTATTATTCATTTATTTTCGACTTGAGCAAATGCGCACTATATTTAGCGAACTTGTTTGAAATCCGATCGTACGCGCGCGCAATTTGTATCTTTGGAACAAGTCGCCTTTAATTATGATCATTTTACAAATTATCGCTGCATCTTAGTGGCCTTAGCGCCCGGAAATATAATTCATCGCCGAATGCTCACAAGCCGTATTTTGAAGGCTCTCCTTCCACGCATAAATCTCCCGCGATTTGAAGATCGCTGCCGGAATGCACAATTAGTGAATGACCATCCATCCAGCGTCGTATGAATCTTGGTGGACGCAATGAAATATCACGACGAAAACGGCAACAAAAAGCGGATGCGATGCGCAATGAGCGGCTGAGACGCTCTGGACGCGCACAAATTTACATCCAAAGGAATAACTTGACATGTCTCCACTTATCTACAACTAAGTACGAACAAAATAAAGAATGTCCTTATACGTATTTTGATTGTATGCTCCCGCTTATACACAAACGGCGACCGCGTAGAGAGCTTTATTCGTGTTTTGTTCGCAGCGCTAAACGCGGGGTAAAGAAACGCACGCAAGAAGCGGCGCAGAGCCCACAAAGGCGGATTTTTCCTGCTATTTTGCTCCGATAAAACAATGTTAAAGAAATTGTGTGTGACTTGGAATAGAATGGCCTAACAACCATCAACTAGACCAAACAGCACTTCGAGCCATTGAAAGGATACATCAAGCGGATTTCCAAATAAACCAATTTCGAAAACAAGAGTAGAGCACAACCCATCAATGAAACTCATCGCATATTTTCATTAATGTTGCGGTTTAAAAAACGACGAATTCATAAGTGGTGTAAGTAGCCGGCGGTAAAAGAGTAAGTCAGGTAGTTTGCATCATGATCATTGATATTTTTGTTTTGTGAGCCGGCCCACTCAAGATGCGCACTGAGAATGATCACGTTTCGTGATTTAGACATTTGCACAGTCATCATAAATAAAAGCTTCTGTATTCGTGCATATGGTCAGTCAGAAAATTTCTTCCGAGCTTTTCGTAGTTTGATGTTGCATCTTCGCAACGCCCATAAACGAACCATGGGAACGCTATTTACAAATTGAAAAAAACAACAACAACAAAAAATAGATATGGAACTTTTACATCAACAATCATTTTTCGGTTTTGATTGGAGTTTGAATTAAAGTTTTTAATTTGGCCAAACTGATTGAAAGATTCATTGATTGTACACACAGCGTGATGCGCGCTCGTTCAATAAATAATTTATTTATGCGCCTCACCTCACTGGTAGGTATTAGGTTAATTTGTCCGCGCGCTGTGGCGATTACCGATGTTGGACATCGGATGGAATTTCGTATGCACGAAGATGATATGTGCGGGAATGAATTTCTTCGGCCGCGGTGGACGACGAAAAATGTAAAAACGAACCAGCCGAACGGAATTATTAATTAATGTGAACATAATATATCAATTCGTGCCGGCAATAAAATCGCTTCGAACAAAACGATTAGCATACGAATTATAATAATTATAAACGCGTTAATTACGTGCGACGGCTATGAAAATAGGATGAGAACCGATTCTTTTTATTGCCTACATGGCCCATCATCAGCAATCAATGATTGCTATTTTGTAACACTTACACATCACTTAAATTTCGTCCAAAGCACAAAATAATCACAACATTTCTGATTTCATTCATATTTGTCGAGAATTGTGTTGCGCTCTGAATAAAATTATGCAATAGAATGGAACTGAGTCAGTGATATGTGACAAATATGACAAATAATTTATGCATGATTTCAATCAATATTTACAACATTCTAGTGCCTACTACACTTATAAATAATTTAATTACGATATGGAATAATGTACACATTGTATTCATTTGTGGAACATGTAGTGGTGTAATAACAACTTATCGGTCGTTCCTAATATGAAATTCAATCAAATAATATCTTTATGTTCTCCTTTTTGTTTCCTGGTGATTTGATTACTCAATAAGTCCACTAAAATTTATTCTATTCGTTGAATCAACCAGCCAGTCATGTGGCCAGACTAAACATATACAATGAATGCATTAATAAAACATAAATAAATAAAAGCCTTTTAAAATCATTACTAATTCATTCCGAATGCTTTAATTAATTATGTAATTTGTTAAGTAGGAAATTTATTAAACTATTTATCCACATGCCTATATTAATCAAGTGGAGAAAATATTTCATCAGAAATTACATAAAAATTAAACAAATTTATTTACTATTTGTTTACGTATCTGTTTTGTTAATATTATAATGTTTTTTTTTTTCATTTGAGAATACAATTTCCTGAGGTGCAATTCAAGTTTATATCTTTATAAATGAATAGATTAATTACCCACTTAATTGGTAACATTAAAATAAGTAAATATAAAACTTTATCTGTATGAGGATCATTCCATTGGAGTTGGTAAAGTTGCCAGATGAAACACACCATGAAGAATCCATCGAGAAGCGATACTATAATCAGAAATCATTTTTACAATTCGATTCTTGTTTTATCGCTCTATTCATTTCCAGTTTTCAAAGCTGTTACGACATCCGCTCGATTTGCCGATTAGTTTCTACGTACATTGATGCTAATTCTAATTGAAGGAACAATTTGTTTCTGACTATGACGCTTCATTAATGAAAATATCCAATAATTACCCGTTAATTGGAAAAAATTGTAAAACCTCGATGGAGCGAATCGCGGAAGAGTTCGTAAATGAAATCAACAAATATTGTATGGCGAATGATGGCGGGCGCGATATGTGAAGGAAGAATGATCGTGTGCAATAAATTTACCACACGTATAGAGAAAATATATAATAAGTAAAAAAGAGTGCCCGAAAGGTCACAAACACCTAACGAAATACCCCGGCAACGAATTGTGTTCAATTATAATTGGCAATTGTTCCACACTCGATAATACTACCCATAATTATTAGTTACGCAAGTTAATAATGAAAGTCAATTTAATATTTTTCTTTCTTCCATTTCGAGCGGGAGAATCTCGCATCGCGGCTGCGGCCGTCGAGGAATACTTCTTCGTGTCCGCTTCTTCGTCGGATATTACGTGATATGATGGAACGCACATAGTAGTTGAGGCGAACAACGTACGCGAGGGTACACACCATACATACGCCTATTAATTTTCGTAATTTTTTTAATGCGCTCCGTCCATTCTGTTGTGTGTAATGGACGTCGCTGGCCGAACGAACGGGCGCGCTGGCGAAGAAGATGAGCTTCTTTCTGTACCACACGGATATATTCGCCGGTTTGCTCGTGAACAATTTATTACCGTTTTCTATGCTCACTACGTTCATAAATTATAAATGAGCACACACATTCGAGATGAACGCGCGTACACCGCTCAACAGCGAAGCGGATTGCTGGGATCCACCTTTTCGCTTTACCTATTCTCTTGCTGCTATCGAAAGAAAAAAAAAACAAGACAACACGAAGAAACGCTGGTGGAAAATGAAAAATAACCACGGATAGAGCATCATTTCGTACGCGCGTTGGGAGTCTCAGATTATCGAAGATTAGCCAAATTTACTCATTCAGTTAGCACTCGATCAATTGTTAATACCACTAAGAAGAAGTTTCGAATTGATACTTACAACTCATAAATCACTTATGGAAACGTTTTAGATTTCTGTTCCTTATAAAAAATAAGCTTAATGTGAGATCATTTTTTTGGCAAAAAGTGCAACAATATTGTTACTAATTATCGTATTGTGATAATTAACTTACATACACATTTTTGATTTCATGTTTGTGCGGGCAAATTTTAATGTTATAAATGACAATGATGGATATTAATGAAGGCAAAGTCCCCGAAGAATTATAAGTACTTACGGACCCAATTTATAAATTTAGTGAAGTGAATATATTTTTTTCAATTAAGAACGAATTCAATTATAATTAACAGCGCTTGGCAATCTTACCGCAATTCCTGCATGTGTGTAATGCACAGTTTATTGACGGATAACTGAGCAAACAGCTTGTACAACAATTTATAAACGTTTCGTTAATACGCGCGCTTAAACAAATTCATTTGCTGACTTATTACAGGCAATAATTTTGAGTAATTGTTTTCGTTTGGGAATCTGTCATAAAATGTTTGTAAAGACGTATTTTATGCGTTATGACTGAAACTGATCTTGTCAGTTTCTAGATTTGGAAATTTTTCAAGTTCAAAACTGACATTTTCCATGATTAACTATTACTTTGGAAAATTATTAATATCACATTGAAAAGTGCCAAAAAGTTTGCGCACGTATATTGACTATCAGAATGGTTTATTTGGAAAATTGTTGCATGCATTTCTTGCAATAATTTTTTATGAGATATAAAACAATAAATTGCAACAGAAATATGGTGAGAGGGTTCATAAAATGTATCATCCTGGATTATCTGCAAATGGTTTATTACCAATTGGTTCTGTCTGCATTTTTACTATAAAAACCTGTGCAAAATTCGAAAATGTATCATTCGATCGTTTCCTCCTTTGCAACGATGAATACTCCAAGAACTATTCTGGTAAGTATAATCTTAATTTTTCGCTTGGAGCTCAATTTGCTCATAATATATTCAATACTTAGGCTTTTCTCGCCTTTGTTATTTCATTGGCAAATTTGGTGTACGCCGACGATTTTGATTGTCCTGGACCTGGTCACTATGCTGACGAGTCGGATCCAACATGCAAGCACTATTTCCTATGCATCAAGGGCCCGAAAGACAAATACACCGTAGCCCGATTTCCATGCCCGGAAAATGCCGTATTCAGCAAAGAGGACGGTCGTTGTTCTATGACGGCCAAATGCAATTCCAACCCAAAACCTTCCGGGGATAAATGCACCCAACTTGGTGTTTACGAAGATTCTGCAGATCCTCTATGCAAGTCGTACTACGAATGTAATGAGATCGGTAAACCTGCCGAAAGAAAGCAATGTCCGGGTCATGATAAATTTGATCCTGAGAATGGCATCTGCACGGCTTTCTACGTTTGTCCTGAGCAATTCAAGTGCGAGCGTCCAGGACGTTTCCCTGATAAAACGGACTCTAGTAATATGTGCTATTTCTTATGCTCTCGTGCTAAAAATGGTACCATGGTCGTCACACCTTACACCTGTCCCACGACATCGCTGTTTGATGAAAAGCTGGAAGCCTGCTATATCGCTGAAAATCCGAAGGGTCAACGTAATCCACAATTGCCCATGGAATCCTGGCAGCATTTGCAATTCGAGTGTGCATCCCGTGGGAGACCTGGTGATGGCAATGATGATAAGGTCCACTATGAATGTGAGCCTAGGATGATGGCACCTTGCAGGAGGACTGACCTATAAATGTCCAAACAACATGTTTATATATATAATCCACAATTATTCTGAATAAACGAACATAGCATTGACATTTTTTATTTTTAATTATTTTCCATCTACATTAGATTTTAAGACATGGATGCTCCAGGATCAGGGATGGACATTTCCAGGACAACACTGACCATTCCAGGGTGAAGCCACTACACAAAATTCAAGAGAGATTTAAAATACTTAATAATATTGTTTTTTGTTATAAATAAATGTCAATGAATGGTCTAAAATTGACTCTTCTAATTCTAAAACTTACCAATTGCACCATCTGCAAAAACTTTTGGACAATATTCGATTGAAGGTACTTCTGATCGAATAATGATGAATTCCAATGTGGAACCTACAGAAATTGTTCAATGTAAATTTGCTGTACTTATACATTAATATATTAGATAATTTTTAATTATGACTGATTTCACTCTCATTTCTAAATTCCAATTACCTTTTTTACAAAGTGGACCAAGAGAAGAACATAATTGCAACAAAATTAGTTCCAGTTCCTCATGTTTCTAGTTTGAAGGATGTGACAAGAATCAATCAAAAAGATGACCATCTTAAAAACTTTCAAAGATTGGAAATATGTTTGAAAAATATCTCTTTGTTTTAAATTTTATTGCAAATAATTGGTAAATAAATTTAAATTCAAAAAATTAAAGCAACATATCCAAAGATGCGTTCTTTGGTTCCAAGAATAGCATATAATTACATTTGTAGTCGAATCTAACAATGGATAATGATTGAAAGAAGACTTTTGTACGGGGATACAAAAGCATGCTGTTAACATAAGAAGAAACCTTGCGTCTCATCTTCTCTGAACGGTGCAGAGGAATGAATCGAAAATCGAAGTCCGCGACTCATTTCACATGCGGCGCAACCGAAGCAGCACAGAAATCTATTAACAAATAGTGAGTGAAGTAAAATGAATAATTATGGCACCGCCTCTACACGTCTCGAGGAATGCTACTGTATCTGGATCGTAATTTGTAAAACGTATTATTAGGCCGCGGGCATGCATACATTTCACTTTATTATTATAGTTGGAGCGAGCTACTTGCCCATTCAGAACAATCGGGGACATACATTTTAATTGTGCGCCTTCATCGTAGTAGTTCTGCTCCTCGAAGTCGTCGCCGTTAGGTACGAAGTCGAATTCGCGCATCGTCGCGAACAAAAATGAAGCACATAGAAGATGACACGAATCTCATATCGATGCTGATAATGATGATGATTAGTGCGGCTGCATGGTGAAAAGTTTCGACATGAAGTGAAGAAGCCATTGGTCATTGGCGCGCATCAACCATGCACAGAATGAGGAGGCATATTAACGGGCGAATGGGATTTTAAATTGTAATGTGTATGGTACGATATGCATTCCGATGGTCGATGGCATCGAGTGCGCCGCGAGTGCTCGAAAATGGTTAATAATTAAGTAAACGATCGTGCGCGCGCGCGCGGTGCGCTTACATCATTATAATATAACCGCATTTTTCCGCGGTACATTATAAAAATTTATACATTTATAAAATGTGTTTAAATTTAATGCATTCACTATATTACGTGCTGCTGCTTGCTACACACATGCCTCTTTGATACATTCCGAGTGCAGTATTTATTGCTGGCAATTTACAAATAGAAATATTCCAACTTTTCCGAGCCAACAAATCGAACGCGCTTCTCTTCTTCGCTCTTCGGCGTTTTTTCCTCGCCACCGGCGGCAGCCGTAAAAACCGTAAAAACCATTGCTCCTTTACATCATTGCCTCGCACCAAGAATTTTCAATAAATATAAAACATATCCAATGAAATATTTACGGCCAGCCGATTTCATCCGTTTGGAAATTCTATTAAAAAACACATTTTCATGCCACATCTAGCTGCCTTTTTCCATAGCTGAAAAGTTAATTACGATGCGAGACGTGTGGCGAAGCGCTAATTTATATAACGCCTCATAATTTGCACACTTTTAATGCGCTGCAATTACTACGCACTAATTATAATTAAATTAAATACGCATGATTAACAATTTTACGTCTACCACGAGCCTGATATCTGATGGACGCGATGAGTACGCGTCTGCTTGCGCAGCTTCCTGCTGTGCGCGAGTGAAATTGCGCTATTACACTAAATAACCAAACGTTATGAATTGTTAATCGTGATTAGCGTAAATGGATATAGATTCGAGCGTTTTTTCGACTTTCTCCAGCGATTTACACGCATCGAAAGAACCGTTCTTCAGCGACATGTACATTACAGGCAATTTGCATTAGTGATATCAGAGTAACAAATAGATTTGCAGGATTATTTAAATTCGTCGATTTATCATCAGCTACTATGCTTCGAAATGTGTTGCGGTCTTCATCAAAAGAAATCTCTTGCGAGCTAACATCATTCTCTGGTTAACACTATATTCTGACATGTTCAAATTCGAAGAAAAAAAAATATGCAAAAATGTGTCGCAATGTCACTAATCCAACGTGATTAGTGATTACTAATTTGGAAACATTAGAGTTCTATTTTAGTTTGGTCGCATCATTCGACAATCTCGTCGAAGAACTCGCTCCCCACTATTTTGTAAAAGATCTGTTGCATTTGTTGCAAACTTTTGACGGCGCTGTACTCTATTCGGCAATTTGTTTACTTCTCGGTTTATGCACGATGTTGCGTGCTATTGGTATCAGTACTGCCGAAATTTCGGTGCTGTGCACATCGGCACATTGCAATTTCAGTCTTCATACATTTTCGCTTTCATAGTAAACCTCTCTTCATACTCTAGGAATTTATAGCAAAGTGTGGAATTTCGGTATAATGGTATAAAACGTAAGTTTTACATAATTAGATCATTACTAATTGTATCTCTGGTACTTCCAGTCATATTGCTGATTTCGTTGCGAATTTCTCTAATGGCCGCCTCTTCGTTCCG
>JARJDZ010003515.1:0-11877 GCA_030264555.1 Aleochara sp. GC000083
ACAAAAGGTAAATAAAAAAATTACCGCTGTAATAGTTAGAGGTAACTTTATCCGATTGCATCACGGATAAAATGTCAAATCATATGACGTTTTTTACGTATGAGGGCAATTATCATGGGAATCTAAGAAACAGTAAGAAACTAGAAAACAGAAATCGAATCGAACTCGTGTGCGATAGCAAAAAACAATAAATAATTTTTGAAAACGACATTGAATTTGTCAAAAACAATCGATATCTTTGTTAATTAGATTTTGAAATTTTTATCTAAGAAACAGTAAGAAACAAGAAAACAATAACAAAACTTATGAGGATTTTTCAAAAATGTCAAAAATCGAACCAAACTCGAGTACGATGACATTGAATTTGTCACAAACAATCACTGTCTTTATTAATTAGTTTTTTTTTTCAAATTTCTTATCGATTTACGGATTTTTTATTAAAACAACGAAATTATACCATAATTTCTTCAAATTGTGGTTACCAGTAAATCATTTCAAATTCGCGAATGTAATGATAACAATCCATAAACATCCACCACAGAAAGGTCCCAATTCTGAGTTCGAAATTGCATCTGTTACAAATCACAAATGGAAGCTTTTTGCAAAAATACCATTCAATCCATCAATCGAATATTGCATAAAACATGATGATCTCATAGTTCGGGTGCAAAACACCACACCAAACAATACCACCCACACCCAACCAACCATCGTGAACTGGAACCACTCATGGAAAGGTGCAATCATCGACTCATACAGCAAATTGAATGGAACTCATGGAAGGCCATTATCGACGTCAACGTCGACGCTGGCGGAGGCGGCAAAAGATTAAATTGGAAAAGTTATATCGCGATTTTAAATCAAATTCATGATTGCAAGCCACCTTCCAACCACTTATCCATCCACGCTTCGCCCACACTCAATCAGAAGGTGGATCATAACGAGGAGGGCGCATTAATCGAAATTTGTTTGCTTATTGTTTGATATTTGTGCGATCCAACCTGCGGGAGGTGGTGGTGTTGGCGGCAATGGGGCCTTCGATGGGAATCGCGTGACCGGATATAATGGTTGAACGGTGTAACCACTCCGCAACTCCCTGCTCGTTTGTAGTAACACACACGGCACGCACCAACAAACCAAACGCAAAACACGAAACGACAACAATGTAAAAATGCGGCCTCTTCGCTCATGATTTATGTAATGTTATTGTGTGTTCTACAATTATTGGAATTAATTGGCGTGTGGCTTGGGTGCACAATAAGCGTGCGTGTCAGGTGCTCAAGTACTCGATTCCACCCACACACGATACAATAATTATTCGAATCCATGAAGGAGTCAATTCATATCTAGATCTAGATCAATCAAAAACTTGTATATGAAAATTATCTCTTGAATCAATTATAGTTGTATCGTAAAACAGAAAAGTTGTAGTTTAGAGATATCACCAAGAGATGGTGGGTGTTGTGTTTGCAATGTTGCCGCATTTCGTTTTTGACTTGCAACATCGCATCGGGTCATAAATTAACTGATATCTAATAAAGTCTGGTGGATTTATCGGCGTTTGCATTTTCCGATGTGAAAGCTCCAGAGAGAATTTCTCCTCCTTGTCGTTGTTCTTGCGCACGTCGCAATAAGCACAGCCCCGAGATAAATTTCAAGCGCATTGTATTCCGAATTTTATTGCTTTTATTAGGGATTTCATGGCATTTGCAACGCATGACAACATTTATAACAAGAATTTCATCTAGTCAGCCTTTCGGGATGATCGTCCTCTTCGAGGAGGATTCGAAGCAAAGGGAGGGGATGTCAACGTTACATTGACAATCGACGGCAATCAATCCAAAAAGCGAATAAAAATCATCCAACTTGGTGTTGAAATCAATTAAAATCTCCTCATTTGAGGGCAGTTCAATATTAACTTAAGACTTTTCCGGCAAACAAATTTCGAACCCATGCACACAAGAGGACCAAACCATCAATATGACATTCATTCCTGAAGTCTTGCGTTTGACATGCTAATCGCTATGACCGTTACGCGATGGTGATGGCGGTGATGGTCTGGATCATCAGTCCGCGAGAACCCTTATACCTTAATGAACACCGGCAATGAATATTTACAACCAGCAGCGAGGAGAAACTGAAACTAATCCATCGACGATGCCGCCCCCGCATCGGCATATATTGCCCTCACAAGTTAAGATCCATCACTGGAGTGACTACGCGGTTTATTGCGGATGGCCGAGACCCGATCCGACTGATTATGCCGCCCCCGAAGGCGACCCACCCCTTGGTGAAGCTATTAGTTTCAATTTTATACGCGAGGGTAAACTTGCATAATATGGATGAATTGGACGCCCTCTGGACAGCTTTCCGACGAATTAAATCAACAAAAAAGGACGTTTAATTAACCTCAAATCACCTTTTTAAATATTTTCACCACCCTCCCTTACGATCTGAAGGGTGTGGATATTAACATGAAATGATAAGGGTGCGACAAAGGAAGCTGCATTTTGTATGTGTGTACACATTGATTCCGAGAGATGAAACATAAATCAAAAAGGGTATCACCAGCCAGGAAGTTGATTATGTCGTTTTGGACGTTTTTATGCACGCTTGTCATTTAGTTCGGGGACGTGACACGGCGTGCGCGCGCTCGCTGTGTTGTTGACTAAATCACGGCAACGCTCGAGGGTGTGTAACCCCAAGAGAGCATACACATACTCTCACATACATACGAATATGTCACGGGGTGCGTTGATCGTTTCGGCTTCAATGTATGTGTGCCATATTCAGACGCGAAGAGCATCATGTTGGCAAAACGACACACAGCTCAATGCTCAGGTTTGGTGTGCGCGAGGGGTTGCCGCTTCGGCCCCCGAGTCGTCGCAAGCTGGAGTTGATCGCAGCTGTCTGGATGGCTGGCGGAGGAGTAAATAGATGCGGCGTTTATATGCATATCATCCCCGGTATCAGGGCACTGATTTAATAATGTCGGGCGGCGGTGGCGGCGGCGGCAGCGGCGACGATGCCGCCTCCATTCATTCGTTCGTTCGTTCGTTCGTTTGCCTGCCAAATCATGATTCATAATGGTGGCGGCGGAGGCGGCGGCGGCGCCGTCACGGATTCAATGCGAGCGTTTTATGTTGATAGATAGCTAGATATGTATTCAGTCATCTACCATCCACCCACACTTGGGATATTGAATGGCGTTGGAGATGGGTAGATATTATGCAGGGAGTTGATTCAATTCGATTCGTACATGGTGCGAATCGCACGTATTTGTTTTGATGCCATCACCCACTTGGGTTCACACCCCTTATGAAGTCAATATTTGCGTTTTAATAATTGATGTATAAGTTGGGTTTCAAATTTTGATGACTAACTTTTAGCAAAGGTCCCAAAGGATTTAAGAATGTTCCGTTTAAGTTTTGTTAAAATATGGTTCTTAAAATATGCCACTCACCTTATTTCCACAAATGTTGGAACATCCACCATGAAGAGCACCCAAGACACGAAGAAGTTCTAGAAGGATTCAACACAGTTCTCAGTTCACGAAAGGCACCTGAAAAAAATTACAAATTTAGTAATTTAATACATTTTCTAGAGTTCTAAGATGTAAATTTTGTTAAAGATTAGATGTGATTCAGTAAACATATTTGGTAAAATCTGAAGTTACTTTTGTTATTTTATAAGACATCTCATCAAAATAATCGGTAATCTTCGCCCAACTTCTTAGCAGTTTATTATTTCTGCCTTTGAAAAATATGGTTGAATCGGACTGAAAAAATACTAGAAGACTTACTCTTCAAAATTAAAGGTTCTGCTATTCAAAAAGTGTTTTCAGAAACAGGAAACTGGTAATCCAGTAAGATAAGGCCGATTGTCTTATAAAAGAAGAAAATTTCTGAGATCAATGAATATGAAAAATAGTTTTCCTGGAATTGTAAAGATCAAAGGAGATATCTGACAGTAAATAAATTAATGTAATTGTAACCATAAGATAGAAGTAACAACTTCGTAAGGACAATGTTATACGAAATAAACAAATATTAACTAATAATATTATTAGAGAGAATATGCCGGTTCTAAATCAAGTAACGTCTTTTGCACCTTGGATGAGGGTGCAGTAAATATACACATAGTACTGGAACCAGTTTATTCTGTTTACTGGCCATCATTTTGCTGAAGTTCTAAGATGTAAATTTTAGATCAATTAGATCAATATATTAAGTTATATTATTTTACGCAAAACTTCAATTTTAATATATTAAGTGCCTTATTATCAGTTTATTAATTCTATCCTTGAAAATCGTAGATGATTTGTAATGAAATAAGACTGGAAGACTTGTTATTCAGAATTGAATTTTCTATTCAAATAGTATTGCAAAAAACCAAAAACTTATTAGAGAGAATACGCCGATTCTAAAACGTTTTCTGTTTGTTGGTTGAGGGTGCAATATATGTGCACCTAGATCTAGAACCGGTCTAGTCAGACTACTATTTTCTATTCATAACATAATTGTAATTGTCTATAAAATATTTGTGATTATATATAAATTTTTAAAAACATCGTCAAATTCAAATTTCATATTTCTATTTTGTTGTGCTTTCATTCATTTTTTTAACATAAACAAATCTAGTAATGAAAGCTATGCTTTTTCACGAAAGAGCATTTCAGAGCATTTCTACAAAGTTGTTTCTGAAGTTTTCACTTCAAAAACAAGTTACTTATGATTCCACTAATTATTATACAATTTGTATTACTCTTACAAAAATTACCATTTAGGACCAAACAAAAATAATAGTTATAATCGAAACATTTTTTTCCACTTGATATATAATGATAAAGATAAACAAGTTCAGGTTGATGATAGCAAGGTTGCATAAACGAACAAGTCACAATCCGATGATCACCCCAGACCTCTTATTACGATAAATAATTGAATCATCATCAAGAAGTCAACGCATACACTATACAACTACCATCGTGGATGGATGATGAATTATTCGTCGACTGTCATGGAGAAAACCCTCGAGTGACGTGGAAACTGTAGTTGGGGGACGCATGATTTATTTAATAATTCATCGCTAATTATTCCATAATTGTGTCTAGGCTCTGTGTCCTCACCGGTCGGTATCGCTTGACTTCCGTTGATAATCACCATAATTATTTCAAATAACCCTAATATCATTAATTATTACCATAGAGATGTATCATACACAAATTATATGCAATGATATCCACCCCATCTGCAATTTGAACAATTTGAACACTACCATAGTCAATGCGAAAATTCAATCAGCAATATTTCGGCGATACAAGAAGAAAAAATGAATTAATTTTATGTGCGACAACCCCAATAATAAAATCGGCAATGTCGAAATGACAAAGTGACAAAATGCATGTTGTATGTTAGAGAGCAAAAGGCTAAGTGGCAGAGGATAAAGAGCTGAATGTGGAGGAGGAAAAGGAGGAGGAGGGCTGAAGAGTTCTCCCAAGCGGCAGCAATTTTGACCTTCTGTCAGTATATCGGAGCCGTCACGCGCGAAATTGATATAATGCTTAATTCATGTCGTTCCGGCTCCATCGTTTAATATGCCCCTTCACTTCACATCAGCCACCGACGAGCAGGAGGACGTGGAGAACGTCGACGATGATGGTGTCGTATCACGTCGCATTCGATGCCAGAAACTCATTCAAACGCCGCTTATGTTTATGTATATTAAGCGAGGCACTTGTTATATTATGCATCCATAATTGGTTATTAGGGAAATTTTGAGCTCCCCAAAAGCGATCAGCCATCCTCGCGCTCACTTCCATCCATCCCCGAATGGGGCCTAATTTAATTTGAAATTCAGCTAACGGCACGGAAAATTGATTATAATAAAGTACGTGACATAAATTCCGACGTTGCCTTTTTGTCTTCGTGACCCATGGCGGATCTTTAAAATACCTTTGTTGTTTTGTCGTCCGAACGATTATAATAAAGTACCTCGAGTTTATGTGGTTTTAATCGCGTCGGGCATTATCGTCAAAAATATTTCTGTTTTTCGGACTTGCATTCGGAGGCTTGAATGTGGTTGATGATGGTGTGTAGTCGCATGGCCCAGCCAACGCGTGCCATAAATAAAAGGCACAAACGGAAAAAAGCAGGAGCAACAACAAAAAAGTTAATTCGGTTAAAGCGCTTTTCGCGTTTTGCCCCCCACACACACTGGAGGGCGCTGCCTTCGCGCAATATATTAATGAAGCTCATACATAGAGAGGTGCTTTATAATCCTCCCGCCAAGTGGCGCTGCAGATTGATCACACAGGCCATTTACTCTCGAGGCTCGCGCCGAAAACAACCCGAAAAATAACCAGACGTTGTTGATGGCTACATTTTATTACGGCGACCATATGGAATACAGATTTGCCTTGTTGCCTCCATGGAGTGCTCCCAACCAACCAACCAACCCCTTTTGTTGTATGCCACCACCACCATCACCACCACCAGCATCGCCATCGCCGCCGCCAACAACGAGTTCTGTGTATGCATGCGAATGAGGTCCGACCGGGCACTAAAAGCGTGAATTTATATTATTTTTACCCTCTTGTGTTGTGACTGGCCATCAATTGCGAGCGGAAAATATTGCACGCCACTGTATTATAATACGAAATAGATTTTGCAAAATGCGCGCCAGCCGCGACCCAACCACCCTCTGAAAAACCTCTCCTTTTGCTGGCTGAATGCCAATGCGAAATGGACTTTTAACTTTTACGCATTGCAATACATCACCTCGAACAATAACAATGGGGAGGCACAAATTATCCTCCAAAGTGATATTAATTTTGTTTGATGTGAAAACCTTCTTGGCCGAAATTTTTCTTCCACGGAGCGCACTTCACTCCGGCAAAAATAATATTAGCTGGAGGGCTGAAGCATAGCGATAATGCATTACACGAGCGACGGTTTGTTGTTTTTTTCGTCGTCGGCGTGGACGTTCGTGGAAAAGTGTGCGAAATGGAAGCGCCGAGCGGATTCTTTAAATCAATATTGCATTACGACTGGGCTCTCTGGATGGAATGGAATGGAATGGAGAGAGCCAAGAGGATGGAAAGATAGCAGAGCAATGGCATCGTCAGAATTCAGAATGCGCGCCCCGAGAAACGACCAGCAACCGGGGGCGGCGGCTCGCCATTTATTTAGGCGATTCTTAAAACAATAGATCGTGATTCTGACAAAACGCAATACTTCGCTGTTTGCCACGTTCGCGTTCGCTGTCGGAATGGTCCAACATTGCATTTTATTTGCATACGTACAATGAAATTCTCGGATGAAAACTAATAAAACCGGCTATAAATTTATCAGTTCTCCATCCATAGTTGTCGGATAACATTGCATCAATTGCTTCTGTATATCTACTACCATGTTTCAATATCTGTCACACCGAACGAGCAAAAAAATCCAATTCATGTGGCAAAAAAAGCCCAAATTGTCGTTTGAATGCAAATCAAACTATAATTGAGCCGAAAATTTCGCCATCTGATTCGGGGTGTACATGTCATTTGGGTAAACAACATGGGCACATTGAACGAGGAAGCCATTGAGTGAAGACACCGAGTGCGGATCTGTCTCCCGGAAAAGGGTGAGTATTGAGATGTAAGTGACACCACCACCACAGAAGAAAGACCGCGGAGACCTCTCTGCAGAGAGGGCTTGGGCTTGCTTTCGCTGGAACACGAACGGGAAAGGCGCGACAACGAGTGAGCCCAGCTGTGACTGTTTGCTCCATCTGGTTCCATTTCGCGGCTCGCCGACTCTGCCGCCCGATTGCCTGCCTCAAGCCCTGCATCTATCTCTTCGGGTCGGTGCCGCCGCCCGCCGTGCCGAACCAACGAAACGCATGTTTTCGCTTTGCTCGCATATCGAACTGAAGCTAAGTTGTCGTTTGTTGTACTGTTAACTGCTGTATGAAGTGTGTAGTTGTCAGTCTGTCAGAAAAGGAGTTCGAGACTTATGGGATGTGTGGTAGAATGAGGTGAAGTTATTTCGTTATGCGTTAGGCATTTAGGCTAAAGGTTGGTCAATGCTGGTCTTGTAAGTGAAGTTCTTATTCCTTTGAGGATAATTCAGATTCATGTTTTCTTTCTAACATAACCTTCTGTAATCATGACTGTAATCTTAAACATAAGATTCTGCCATTTTGTAAGTTCGTTTTGTCAAATTTTTATCCAGGGTTTTAGTCAATATATTTTCCAACTGATAATGTTGACGTTAGCAATGGTCAATTCTACAAAGACAATTTTACCAATGAGGTCAGAAAATCAAAACAACTTGATTCGTATCAAAATTTTCCAGTTTCCTGATTTATCAAAGTTCAGAAAGAGCAGCAGAGCATAGGCTTAACTATGGAATAAAATTTTAGTCAGATAAATTTTAAAATTTACAGCCATTATCACTGATACTTGTGAGCGAAGTGACCAAAGGTGTTAGTTTGATGAGGTTTGATAGAGAACTACAGAAAATAGATAGAAGAAGACAAAAGATACGTTATGGTTAGTGTTGTCTTCAGAAGGATTTTGGTCTGATGTCCTGGGTCTTAGAATTGTTTCACCTTGCCTTACATTTTCTGGTTCATTCCTTATTTCTTCTTCTGTCATAATTTATATCAATCATAACAAAATTTGATATTTTATGCAATTTTGTCTCGAATTCTATCTTATTTATTCTATCTTTTCTCTAGACTCTTATCGAACTTTCCGGAGACAATGTAGATAACATGGTCCAAAATCTTTCAATACAATTTATCTCAGATTCTTCAGAAGTTGAACCGGAAGTTTAGGTTTATAGTAGTTTAAATAAATCAATGGTTTTTAACACGCTACAGAATACTAAAATTTTAGAATGAAGCACTTGCTCTAATTTTGAAAAAAAATTAAAGCTCCAAAATTCTAAATTATTGTAACCCAAGAGTCCAACTTTATGGACATCCATTATGGTTTCAATCTTCATGCAGAGCTGAATCAACTCAAGGTTGGAAAAGAGCTAAATATCTCGGAATCAACCTCTTTGCGAAATATTAAACCTCAGGTGCAGACAAAACTTGAGCCTTTTGATACACAAATTTCCTCAACATTAAGTGTAACATTTTCTTTGTTTAAATTCTTATGCATTGTATAGTTTCAGAATATCAAAATCTTAACCCAGAATCTTAACCCAAAACTTTCCCCAACTTTAAATAAACCATAAATATTAGGAACCACAACAAACTCAATAAAACAACCACTTAATCTAATTTTAGAAACTTAAAACCAGAAGGCCAAAGCTTGCCTACGCACACAAACCACGATGGTCTAGTAGTCAATCAGTCAAATGACTCTGAGTAAGATTGTTCAGAATAATAGAGTGTGATTGTCATTCTAGTTCAACCAACAATAACCACACCACTCTTTGTCGACACTATGTTTAACCAGTTGTCTGATTGCTGCACCAGAGATGGTTGTGATTTCGTTTTTTACCATCCATCAACTAAACATTCACACAGAGGGTCCCTCATCAATTGGAACTGAAACCGATACAAACAAAACGCAAAGAAAACGTTTGCTTGCCATGTGACAAAATGCGACAATAGAAAATTAGACAAGATTACATGCTTGTGAGCACATCCATGGAATCGTTTTAATCCATAGGGAAAAGAGATTGCAACCATAATGGGAAAATTTGCGCCCAATAGTGTCACATGCACCAACAGCACCAACAACAATACAATGCCGATATTAGATATGTTTCACTTATTCCATTTGGCAAGAGAGACAATTTAAAAGATACCGGAATATTTGAGCGGAGGCAATATGGCTCCCTATGGGGCGACGCGACAGGATCAGCGCATCCGTGCGGAAGAATGTCCCAGCTCCTCTTCCGATTGGCGGCGGCGTTATCATAATAATAGCGACCGACCCTCAGGAATATAAAAACGCATTCCCTCGAAATGCACACATTTTTTATGTGTACATAAGGTCCATGTTTACGCACCGCACATCCCGGACGCGTGCACACGCAGAGGGGAATGCCTACGGGAATATTTCACGGACGGGCGCATCCGTTGCTGATGCATCCGTTGCTCCCAACCAGCAATGGACAAGGAAGAAATTATTTAATCCCCATATAACGATAAACTAACTACACAATGATGATGATGATGATATCTACCATCTGGAAAGTGTGGTCCCCTTGATGTCAGAAGATGGTGGAGGTACAACAAAGAAAGGTAAACGTCTTTCGAAATTAATTCCCAGGCAACAACAATGTCTGTTGCTGTCGTCTTCTTGAGGTCACAGCCACGAAGCCGACAGAAAAAAATAATAGTGAAGAAAGCCAAGCTGTCTGCGAAGAATAAGAAAGTCCGAACGGGGGGCGGTTGGTGCCCACACAATGGCCAATGCCCATTGATACGATGCGTTCGAGTGGAAGAGCAAAGGAGATGAAAGTAGCTGTGGCGCGTGCTCGTAATAAGCCGAGGCCCCCGCATTGCACACCGCAGCCGCCCCCACCGTGTGCAGCACATATAGCACGCAAAATGTATAGCATCCACCTCTGTGCAGTGCTTTATCTCGATGGTGAATGGGCGCGGTCTCATCTTTGCTATTTGTTATTTTATTACTCTGCGCCTTGTTCCAATCTCGGCGCGTTGCGTCAGCGAAAACTCCGAACTCGCCGCCACCGCCGCTGCTATTGCCGCCCCCGCCACCATCAACGCAGTTATACGTGCACGTATCGCGCATACAGCGACCCGTTCGTTCGCTTTACGGATTACGGATAAGCCTCCGAACGTATACATATATACACATATGTATACGTGAGCCGCCCCCGGCTGCAACATATTTTGTTGTATAACTGGATGGCGTTTTCTCCGAGCGCGGCGTTGCCACCACCATCCAGTAGCAATGTTGCCGATCCATCCTGGAGGCTTCATCGTAGTATGAGGAATATGTGTATGCGTGGGGTAGGGAAGATGGTCATCTCGTGCGATATCCACCACCCGCCTCCACAGCCACCAACGCCGCCGCCTTCGACTTGGTTGTCATGTGCGTCACGCTCGCCGTCTGATTGCGGAGCGGAATGCATGCTGGCCACGTCCTTCTCTTCCCGTTCGTTCGTTCCTGTTCGGTCCCGGGCATGCTGGACCATCGAGGCTGGTGTTATACATCTATATGGATGGCGCACAAGACCTAATATATAACTTTGCGAGTTGCTGCCTGCTTAACTCTCGGCCCATATTTCGGACAAACTCCTCGATCGATGCCGCCGCCGCCACCGCCGCCGCCTCGAACACGCCATGCCGTACGACGTCTTCCATCATGAAAATTAATGTTCCCTAAAGTATAATTTGTGGAGACTTCCCGCCCCCTCGACCGGCGGCGAAGACGACGACGACGACTGCGACAACGACGACAAAACGTCGACTCCTTGCTGCCTTCCGTCTCTTCCTCCTGCTTTCCTCCTCCTCCTTCTCCAGGGTTGACGCGATGCTGTATTGCCAGGACGCTTCAGTGACTATAATATGCCGCTTAATTGTCTCGAAATGAGAAATTCGTTTCCAAGTTATAATTGGATACGCGGCGGCAGCGGTGGCGGCACCCGCTTTACTTAATCTGTATATATGTGTGTGTGTGTGTCGTTCCGTCTCGGACGATCTCGAGGGTGGCAAACCTCCGCCATCCTGGATACATCCACGTATGCATCACATGACATCCGAGCCGAAGAAATGAGTGTTAATGATAAGACCTGCACAACGTATGCAAACCTCCCAACATTGCTCATTCATGCATCATCTTCCTCCTTCATCATCGCGGATCGGGGGCGGCATATTAATTAAACACACCAAGTAATGTTG
>JARJDZ010003516.1:0-22543 GCA_030264555.1 Aleochara sp. GC000083
AACTCGCAGAGTATTTCGTTACCTCTCCAGGTGCGATAAACTAATGGTTAATGATGATTTATACCGGCCGAAAATCATCAAGCAAATCGCGCGCGACATTCGAAACGATACGCGAAACCGCATCTGCAATGGCATCTGAAATACGAAGAAGATGTTATACATTATGCCTAAGTAACAACATTATTCTGGAGTAAAGTTAATGAAATTTTAAAATTAGTCCTATTGTATTTGATAGTTTCAGCCCACAAGGAAACAAGTTAGTTATAGTTGTTTCTAATTAACATGAACTATTTTTAATTTGCACCAAATGAAATGCCAAAGAACAAATTAAATTGAGACATCTATTTTAGATGTATAAAATAGATGCCCCAATATAGAAAATGTCTTATTAGTTTATAATATCAACAAATTAAATAACTCTCTATTATGTATACATTTAGATATGAGTGTTCTTCTGAATGTAATTAAATAAAAAATGGCACCTACCTCATAATTTGCAGATATTTTACAAGTTCTTCATTACAGCATGCTGCTTGGCTCAAGGTAGTTCCAAAACTGAAACATAACAGAAGAAATTAGTTATATTTCTTGCATGAAAATTACAGCAAATATATATATATATATATATATATTCAGTTTTAGCATACAGAGTCATTAATTGATGCAATTTTACAAATAAAATTCAATAATTTATAAAATGATCATGCTTATTGTATGCAGGGGACATGCACAGTCTTATCAATATAATTAGAGAAAGTACCATGTACATTCTGAACCTGAAAGGTTCCACAGCAAAAATTTCTTGTGCAATTTCAAAGTAATGTCGTAATGTCGTCAAAATAATTATAGTATTATCTGATTTCACTTGAATGTTATGTAGATGGAAGCCAAGTTAAAATACAGCACATAGCATACTCCGTATTATGAATCGAATTACTTACATCAGCTGCTTGAACTTCAGATTGGACTCTGTAATCCTGAACCAGGAACTCCTAGATGATAAAACACTATCCTTTTTCTCTCCTTATCTCTACAGTTTTAGATGTAATCAGGTTTCAGATATATTAAAGCAAACCCAGTTCACTTCGATTCCAGACCAATGGCTAACAACCCTTCAGGGACCCATTATCTGAGTTGCACGCAAATAATTTTAAGGAATAATGGTGCAATTAAGCCATGTATAGACTTACATTTATTATTCTTAGAGAAAACGCAAGCATTTGAGATAAATTACAATTATTTCCGACCATATGTTCGCAACGAGACGATTGAGGTTAAGATGGTTATCGTGAGGGAGTAAAGTCATTATTCCCGCTAGGAACGTAATTGGCAACGTTGCTGTCATCCATCTAATAACTATAAATATAGGTTAAATGTTAAAATAATAATAAATAACAACGATAAGAAGCCTTTGTAATAATTTTTGAGGGCCGAAAATGTCGGAGAAGGAAGAAGAATTCTCGGAATTTTATACAGAGGTAGATACTTACGTTTTGTTCTTTGACTGCAACATTGATTTGTGAATTGAAATTCTGCAATGTTATTACTGTTATAGGTGAAAGCCATTGAAAAAAGAGACTCAGTACTCACTTCAAAACAACAAATTGATCGCTTATTAAGGCCAGGCTCAACATATTTTAATTTGAATCCATTTGAAGTGCTCCAGGTGGAGCCAGAGGCACCAATAGATCTAATTAAGAAGACATATCGAAAGTTCTCCATACTTGTGCATCCAGACAAGAATCAAGATGATGCAGAGAGGGCACAGCAGGCTTTTGAGATATTGAATAAGGCTTGGAAGACTTTGGAGAATGATGAGACCAGAAAGAAATGCTTGGAGGTCATTGAGGAAGCAAAAGGGCGAACTGATTTGATGGTAATATTTGCTTTACAATTTTGATTGAATCCTTTACATACATGTGTTTATGCTTTGAGTGCTTAATGATCAATGTGATTGTAGCTTGCAGAAAAGAGAAAAAAAGCTAGAAAAGATGGCAAAGATGGTGCAGTGCCTGAAGATGATCCCGAAAAATATAAACATGCAGTTTATGTTCTCACCATGAAACTTTTTGCAGATATGGAGAGGAAGAGGCGTGATCTAGCTGAACGAGCTCAGGAAGAACGCAAACGAAAGCGGGAAGCAGAAATTGAAGAGGAAGAACAAGAGAAAGCACAAAAGGAATGGCAGAAGAATTTTGAGGTAGCACATGTTTAGCAAATAATTTGATTCCATTAGAAATTCTAACATGATTGTATTTCAGGATTCTCGTCAAAATCGGGTAAATAGCTGGCAAAACTTCCAAGCAGGTGGATCCAGTAAAAAGAAGGACAAAACAAACAAGAAAATTAAGATGTTTAAGCCACCTAAGAATAAACCTGAATCACGTTGAATGCATAAAATAATTATTTTGAGCTGATTTAAATTTCAATTAACATAAATGGGTATTAAGAATATGTTGGATGCTTAAAAGTGTCAGGTAGGAAATATTTCCTTGTCTCCATTTTCATGACATTACAATAGCTTTTATTTATTACATGTGTATATCATTACTTCAAATAACGAAACGAAGCGCAGAAAAAATATATACTTTATTAACATTTCCTTTCGTTATCATCTTCATCTCTGTATGTATTTGCATCTTTGCCACCTTCAATGTATTGAATGTCAGTCGCCTTTAACAAATATGCAATCATTTTTGTTCTTAAATTAGCGTGTAAATAAACGGAAACATTCACGATAGAAACATGTACAATATGATACGCAAGAATGTGTGTATCTGATTTTGAGGATCATACAAACAAATTATTATTGCAAGGACTTTTCTAGGATTAAGTCATTAGTAGGATTAGCACGTGGGACGTCGGATTTATGATGTCCTGTGTTCCAAAGTCGGCCGAAGGGCAAGACATCCCTCGACCCAGAAGTTAGGTCGCTCCAACATATTCTTCCATAGGGACATTTCTTTGCCTGTCGCGTCCATCCAATCAACCGATTTACCGTATGATTTGCCTAAGATAGAAGTTCATTATTTCAACATGCGTTTTTTTGTAATTGTATATTATATCGAATTGACGAAGTATTAATAAAGTGCCGAATTGTAGGCAATCAATGTACAAACTCACTTGTTGCGCTCATTTTCATACCTGTTCCCAAAGAAAAACGCACTCCTCCAATGAATTCATTGCTTGCAAGTCGATCGTGGTCCCAAATTGTAAGTTCTAGGCATCTTTCAGTGAGCTCCTGAAGGGTCACATCATCATAAACGAAGGTGTGGTTCCACACCGGGTTGATCGTACGTCTTATCACAGATGTCTTCTGTTTGCTATGGCGTCCTTTGTCTGGCAGTAGGTAGCTGAAACCCACAAGAGAAATGTAAAACTTTGCACAAGTTTTGCAGTTTTTGCGCACCTTTTGCAGAATGGATCCGATGTCCCATTGATTTTAACGGCCGCTAACGATTTGGCCTCTTTCACTAGAACATGCAAGGATCCTCTTGAGCGTTTGCCCTTCTTGTGGACAGTCATGTCTGGTGGAACGAACTTGAGACCAATCAAAATATCCCCTTTGAAGGACAAGTCATCGAATGGTTCCGTCTGAAAGAGCGATGATAACTTTATGAAAAGTTTGAAACTTTTTTGAAACTTTTTACAACTTACTCGTTCTTGCAGGTTGTACCATTGGGGCGTGGGATCATCGAAGACTTTATTGTCTAAAGTCATCATGACCTCGCCCAAGAAATCATTTCGGCCAAACATATCGGAATGCCAAACGGTCAGCCACAAGGTGCGCGTTTCAAGACCACTGAGGGATGTGTGGAACTTGAGGCATTCGTCAAACACCGGATTGAGCGTGTGTTTCTTCACCTTCGTCTTCCGCTTCCCGCTCTTTGATTTATCCGGAAGAAGATACACTTTCACGTAAGGATCTGAACGGGTCCGTTTCACGTCCACCGCGGCCAAATCTTTGCACTGCTTTACATTTATCTCCAACGCTTCCGCTTTGTAGTTGTATTGTAGTCCGAACTCCACTTGTCCTTTAACGGCCACTGTTCCGTAACGGCCTTCTCCTGCTCCTGAATAAACGCTGGCCATCGAATCCGATCGAATCTGAGCAAAAACAAACAACATGAAACTGAGCATTTTGAATTTCAAGTCTTCTTAATTACCCCGAGATTAGATAAACTACTTCGTTTGGAATGTATGGCTACGAGTCTATCGATGTCCTCTTCGTTGCTCTGCCATTCGTGGCTACCTCCCAACGATCTGGATCCTTTGTGAGGAACAGGACTTGGAGATGCGCTCTTCGTGGCTCTCGGAGTGAGCATTGGAGATGAATGGGCCTCACTGATGCTTACATCGTCTGAAATGAACAAAAAGATTCAATTTGGGGCGATTCTTTGTGGAAGCAAATCGACAAAACTGCGCAAAACTTCAATGAACGTGAGCATCGTCATGAGAACTATCTGGAAAGTTGAATTCCAATTGTATTCAAAATTCGAATGAAACACATGAAATTGAATCCGTTAAAAGTTCTCTACAAACAAATATTGTTGATTTTGGGTAATCTTTAATTTAAAGTTTGTTGATGTGGTCATTGTCCTCTTTAGTTGTATTTGGTTGAAAGTCGTGAAAGTTAAATGGGAGTAACGCAGTTCCAAATTCCAACGTTTCCAACATTCAGTTTGTTTTCGCGCGCATCATTGTTATATTAATAATCAGCAGGAGAAAGCAAATTTGAATTGCTGGGATCGAAGTTGCGCATTGTATATTTTGATGTCAAGATTCCAATCTACATTTCATTGAATTGAACCCCTCACAAGCAAAGACAATGCATTTTTGCATATCAATATTTGACATGGCAGTTGATGACTTGAATCAATAATCACTGCAATATTTTTGTGAAATTCCTCCAACGCAACATTCGCTCGCTTGATTTTCAACCCATTCTTGTTTCAAGCCATCCAACCTTTCAATAGAGATTATATTGCATTGAATTCGCAAACAATAATTCACTCCCCAATGTCTGAAATTGAACGCAAACTGACTTGGGACTTTGTTAAACGAAATAATCATTTCATTATCGTTATCTCTACCTGATACGTCCTGATACGTTGAAAACTTCAGCTGATTCCGTTCCTTATCAGAATAACCGACACAATACACAATGTTGTCAATAGTATTATCACTGCAGCTCTAAAAGTAATTAAAACTTCATGTACTGCACGTTTATTTGATTCTGGGAGAAATATTACACCTACAGATTCGGTTTCATCTTGACATTGTTGGATGATGGCATCCCAGGCACGTTTTTTGCTCGATAACCGACTGAATGTAATGTATCTATTACGTTTACTGAGAGAATTGTATTCACTTTCAACATTGGATAATAAATCGCACGAATTTGTTGATTTGCAACAACAGAAGCTGCAAAAGCAGCTCTTTAGCACGGAGATAAATGATGAGGAAACTCGAGAACGCGCAATTTCAGGGCGTATTTTTGTTGCACTCGTTGAAGCTGGAAATGTCGAGTAGTATCTTGTTTCAGACATTATTAACAATTTGTTGAGAACTGAACACTTTGAAAACATGCAAACGATTAAACCAGAAATCGCCAGTTTGTGAAATGTTTAACGTTTAATCTTCGTATTAGTCATGTAACTTCCTGTTTGTTGCACATGTGAATTTTGACAATTGGGGGATTTACTGAAGTTTGCAAAAAGTTACAAGAAATATGTTTGCATTATACTTTGCATATTTTTGCAAATAAAGTTTTCTAAGAAGTTTATTTGTTGATGATGATTCCATAATTGGAAAAATAACATTGAAACTGCATCGAGTATGTATGTTATTATATTGTGTTGTAGTTTATGCTTTCGTAATTTATTTAAATATTGATGAGATTGTTTCATCCACATGCCTTCTCTGCTTGATAGCTTTGAATGAAAAGTGATTACAAGGTACTCGCATGGAAATATGCGCAAGTAGGAATGCATTGACTTCATTGTACATTGCATACTCATAGTAATAATTATTTCTGTGCCGTTGTTATTCTGCTTTGCAGTTATTAATAGCGTGCTGACTGCAATTACTGCAATCCCCTCTAAAGTTGAGTTCCTTCACAGTTCTCTGAGTTCATACTTATTGTTGTTCTTCAGCGCAACTATTTCCAACAATCCGATGAAGATATTTCATTCCTCACCTCAACTTACACTTTAAATCTATACCAGAATGATACAATTTGAGATATTTGCAAATCCAGATATTTTCATTGCAAGAATTCTTTATTCACTGCGAAGGTGCAACAATTGCATAATATTTCCATGCATCCATCCTAATGAGAAACTTGTGCAAGAGTTATTTATTAGCAATTCAGTAAAGAATTCAAAAAGGCAAAAGTCTTCTCATGATGGTTTCTGTTGCCCAATGCGAATGATGGCAAACGAAATCGGAGAATGTAGTTTTTCTATATCAGTTTGTTGGTTCCGGTTGTCTAATGAAAAGAAAGTTGAATTTCTAGATGTTGATTGATCGTTCTTGAGAGATAGAATCCCGAACGGGAATTTACTTTTATCGCTTGATAGAAATCAATCAATCGCAAGACGCTAAATTGGATGATTAATTAATTGGCGTTATGAGTCGACAATTTGACGCTACTTTTTCTATACATTTTGTGTTTTTAAGGCGACTAATAGATTTCTACACGTGCGAATAGAAAAACATTTCTAAAGCTGGTTAAATACTTTAATTGAATTACATTGCCTTTAAGATTTTCATATAAAAGCATAAGAGTGTTAAAGAGAAGCCGGAAAAATCTGAAAAGACTTTGCAAGGTTCCATAAAGTTTGCAAAAAGTTTTTAAAGGTTTCTAAAGTTGCTGAACACGAAGTAATTTGCAACGTTTCTATAACATACCGTACGAATTTCATATCAGTTGACATTGGACTACTTAAAATATCATTAGATAGATATTTATGAAGATAATTTGAAGGTTTTGAAATTTACACCCAACTAATTGTTTTTGTTTTTGCACTAGTTGCAAGCTGCATTGTGCTCTTGTGTAATTAAATCCTAGTTAATTAAATTTCTGCATAGAGTAATTTATTTAATTATCTACTGTGTTTGTAACTTTCAATGCAATGAGTTTACAGTTTTCACCAGAGTGGAATTTCTATAAAAAAACTGAAAAGTATATAATTTATTTAAAAATATTCCACATGAAACATTTTCATGTAATTAGATTGTCTATCATTCTGATAAAAGTTTTGTGACCTAAAATAATATCATACAAAATTACCAACTACAAGAATTATTCGTTGGTTGTAAAGGAAAAGGATTTCACTTCCGGTTGGATGCATTAAAACCTCGCCCACGTAGATTTCAGGACTTGTAATTTAATCTTTCCTGTATTTACTCCAGGAGTTCCCTTCCCGGATTACAGTGAGGATTCTGCACGTAATGCAATATCATTCAAATGCATTGACTGTGATTTTTATTGATTCCTTCTTGATGAAATTCCACAATTTTGAATCACTAATCTAGAATGCATTAAGCAGTACAACATGCTGACATAAAAAATGTGTAAAGTTCAAGTGCACTTGATTTTATCTATCTGTATTTGTGTTAAATTGTTAATATTTGGATTCGTGCGCTCCGATAAATATTCTAATGGAGTTTTATCATGTAAAACGATTAATCAGGAATCATGCAATGCTTCTCTAAATAAAATAGTCACGATTTTATTGTCATTTTCCGTATGACATTTATGATTCAAAGAGCATTTACCATTTTTCGCTTTATCGCTTTTTCTCGCTTCTTTAACTGCGAATAACTTTTAAACGGTTGTACAAAATAAACTAAAGTTAGAAACAAATTGTAGGTCTCGATGTGTACTTTCCAAAAATGTACAGGTTTATGCCCTTTGGTCAATGGGGAGTGCAAAAATCGCGTTCGAAGTGAAAAGTTGAAAAAAAGTTTGTAGCGATAAAAACGACATGAAAATCTTAAAATCGCTCGAGTTTTCAAAAATTTTCATATCTCCGAAACTACNGACATGAAATTCTTAAAATCGCTCGAGTTTTCAAAAATTTTCATATCTCCGAAACTACTGAACCGATTTTGATGATTCAAAGGGCATTTATAGTATTTTGACGAAAAAATAACATTGGACATGGTCCCGAAATTGTGCGGGACTCAGAAATACCCGAACTTGAAAAATGAGGTCCTAAAAATGTAAAATTTTCGCTTTTTTTCGCGTCTTTAACTGCGAATAATTTTTAAACGGTTGGACCAAATAAACTAAAGTTGGAACCTAATTGTAGGTTTTGTTGAGCACTTTCCAAAAATGTATTGGTTTGTGCCCTTTGGTCAATGGGGAGTACAGAAATCGCGTTCGAAGTGAAAAGTTTAAAAAAAAGTTTGTAGCGGTAAAAACGATATGATATGAAGGATATGAAAAATGTAGGAAAATATTGGCATTGAAACTCCTTGCTTTTAGAAGGATTGCAGATTTAGTGTGTTTTTGGATGACTCTTTGTAAAAATCATGAAATCGTTTTGCAATTTGCGGTCAATACTAAAAAAGTTGATTGGAAATAAAGACATTCCTCATGTTTTTCTGGCTTTCAACCAAATGTTAACAATTCCATGGAAATGCAACAGGCAGCATTTTTCATACTTTTCCGGCAGAGAATTGAAAATAAAGGCTATTCAAACTTGTGAAAACGATGAAGCAGTTTATTACCAATAACAATGAATTTTGATTGGATTTTTTGGTGCTGGTGATGTTTGATTATTCAAATAGTTGTCAGTGTCATTTCCAGATCGTTCTTTTATTATTTTGTTTTTTGAATTCCTTTTAGTTAGATTTCCAAGCACGAATCTTTGTTTCATTATGAAGTTGTGAATATAATGACTGGAAATGTGCCATTCATATTTACACTACGGTATTCGAAGCGGACTCAGCGATTTCAAGGACATTTTTAAACATTTCACAGTACAATTCTGGTCTATCTCTTTCCTCGTTTAGTTTAGCAACTTCTCGACCGTCGAACACAGCGAGCAAAATAGAATTCAGTCGTTGGATTCCGACTAACATCGAGGAGCGTTACCTGCGAATGCAAACGTGTAACCAATTCCATTTAATTACCTCATACACAATGCCACACACGATATGCAAAACATGCAAAGGTGAAGTAGACGGACAGAGAAAAAAATAATACAATGACAACATTCAACATAGGTCATCGTCGTCACCTCGTGCATTCGACTTTAAATTCGATCAGCTCGAAATAGTATCGAGCTAATGATTACGTCTAGGACGCTCAGTTAATTGGACGAAGACAATACCCAATTAGCGCCTTTAATTGCTGCCCAGCTCGAGCCAGGCCAGTGAAAGTTCAAGACCGATCCGAAATTGGAGTATTTTCATTCGTGTTAATTGGAGTACGACAAGTTTCTTCCAAGTTTTGTTCAATAGAACCACCCAAAATTGCAATTATTGTGATCATAATATATGAATCAACCCACATCTTCAACGATTTGTGAATTTTTGTTGAGATTTTTATGGAATTTGGAGCACAACTAAGCATCATGAATTAAACAAGCTTTTAATTCCTACTTTTTTGAATTTCGAAAGTTATAAGTTCATAATTAGTGGTTTTAATTAATTATAAACGCAAATATTGTCTCCATTGTAAATTTTTTACTAAAATCCAAGACAAAACAAAGAAATAGTTGGAGAAACTTTCTGTTGATGTAAAACTTTGTTATTACATAAATGATTTTTGCGACATTAAAATTAATTAGATAAACTAATTATATCATTTAAGAAACTGACTTCTCAAGTTTTCATTTGAATATTTTTCCTATATAAAAAAATATTTACAAAATGTATACAAAATGTAAATATGACACTGACCTATCGTTAATTTGCTGACATCCAGAATATTAGTAGTAATTAGTAGGCACGTAAAATTATTAAATAAACTAACAGCAAAACTTGGATTTCGTTGTTATTACAAAACATCACGTATTAATTAAAAAGGTGCGGTCTGTTTTTAAATTACTTGGTTGACATCGTCAGAGTTCACACAATTTGTATTTTCCTTTAATAATTTTTCTGCTTGTTAACGAACTTTTCAAATAACACACTAATTTTTTATAGTTAACAAATTACTAACAACCTGATTTCAGTATTTCAGAAAATAATTTGCTAAATAACTTTGAAAGTCAAAACAATGAAACATAAACAAGTAATTGGAAACAATTATATAATATTGTTGAATATGCAAAAATTTGAAATAACAATGTGAAATGTATTCATTTAATTGCAATAAAATAATGGAATGTGCTCATTTAGTCTTTGATTCAAAGATTGTTGGTCTACTGAGCTCAATTTCTCTTTGGCAAATTTCATTCAATTTGCATCTGAATTACACAAATTCTCATGAAAGAAAGATAGAAATCAGCGATGTTCAGAGAATTATTAATTTTTCAAATGTTGACAATAGAAAATACAAGCCAAAAGTCAAAAATAACTTCTGAATGAAATAATGAAAGCTGTTTAATTAAAGTTAAATTAGAGATCAACAATTCTCCAAACGTTTAATTTTCCTAACAGCGAAATTTGTTCAATTTTCAGCACGTATTGATGAAAAAATATTTATTCATTGTTCAATTATAAATACAATTAAAACAAAACAATGATCCAAGTACAAATAAACAATTTGTATGCGCAAATAAAATTCATAGCTATGCACACACGGGTTGTTTAAACGGTAAATTATTATATTCAATGTTATTATAAACAAATTGCAAAGCAGGCACGAATTGTTTGAATTTATGTTGCAAATTCTGTGCATATTTTTCCAAAAGCAAGAGACAAAAATACTCTAGTTTGCAACAAACAACAGGTCAATCAATACAGCCTCAAAGAACTTTATACATAGACCGCACCAAAAGTTGCAACCGGAAATGAGATTTCATAACGTTCGCAAAATGTCAGCCTCTCATTGTTTCTCGTTTAATCTAGAAGCTTTAATGAAAATACCAGGAGATCAAAGAAGCTTGTTAGCTTGATGAATCAATTAGCAACTTTTACGATCACATGCGGCAATTAAGTGGATGCAATTGTTGCTAATCGTCTGCTGCAGTTACGTTATTAAACAAATCGAATAATTGCACAGTCGACGAGAAACTAGTTCAAATCTTCGACTATGATGGATTTGCAGTTATGTCACTAGATTCAATTAGCACAGCAAGAAGTAACCGACTATTAATTGCAATGTTTTAATTGAAGTAAATGGAATAGGTCAGCGTTTATTAATATAATTGTGAGAACTGTTTGTGATCTTTGCGTGAAACGGGCTTGCTCAACAACAAGCAATTCCAATTCCAAGGAGTACACAGCATGAAAGAGGTGGATTCTGCATGCAGAATGTGCTTGTTGGCCAACAATGGTCGTGGAAGTGAAAGTAGAAAACTCAAAGTGCGTTGTAGTTCTGCAGTGGAATATGACAATACTGATTCTTGTTTGGGATATCGTCTTGATGTCAATGAAGAAAGGCAATTTTATGTTGGGGAAATTTCGAGGTCAAGGTAAAATTTGTTTCTGGACATCAAGACATCAGTTTCTAAATGTATATTTCTTCTGGGAAGGTTGACGTGCAAAAATTCTGAAGTCAGTTCATATTTGATATTTTAGTTTTACTGTAGTTATATTGCTAGCCAGATCAAATCTAGCGGTTCAATCTGACTACAGTTATGTGAGGAATCTACCTTGAAGAGAATGTCCTCGTACAATGCATGCAGAAATAGTTGGAATGCATTTGGAGCTGACACAACATCTTGTTATTGTGTTGAAAGAATTTTCGTTCAGCTGGAAAATCTTGGAATTTCTAGGTGATGTTCATAATGTCCAATCAGCTCAAAAGATCAGATTGGTGTCTGGAGAACAAGTCTAGGTTCAAGACATTTAGAGATGTGAAGATGCCCAAAATTGGAATCAGAAATATGGAACAATACAGTAAGAAAATACTTTAAGGTTCTAACAAAAATATTGGAGGAATTATCATTAGAAGTTAACTTTAAAGCTGATTCAGCTCAGAAGATCAATTTAGGGCATAAAAACTGGCTTAGGCTCAAGGTATTTAAAGATGTGTTTTTGATGGTACTCTAAAATTGGACTCAGAAGAGTAGAACAACTCAGTGTACCAAATACTGAAAGGTTCTAACAAAGTTATTGCAAGAATTTGCTGTTGGGAACTGTAATTGGAAATATTTTCTCTTTAGTACCCGCATTTCAATTTGAAAACTACTCATTCAACGTTGAAACCATCTCAAGGTTCTCTAACCACCATGTCACATATAAATTGCCCAATAAGTTAAAACGTGTAGGTTCCAACTCTGACATTTGCTGCCTTGTATCCAATAACACGTAATTTACAACATGTTAACAAAATTGTTTTCAATTCCTAAGAAAGACCAGACAAACCAGATACCACAATGCTGCTAAACTTTGGTCCAAACTTCAGGGTACTATGACTTCAAGGACTAACCATGCTAAGAAGAAGACATAAGGAAGCAAAAAAGTAAAACTCACCATTTTGAGCATTTTGTACAGTCTGTTGACGACGTCCACGCCTCTGAGGTGTTGGCTGCAACCCGGGAGCGGAAACAGCCCTTTTTGGGACACTACTACTACTACTGTTGTTGGTAATGAGTCTGCTAAAACCTGGGGGACGGTATCGAGCACTCTTGACGTTGTTCTGCTGAGGGAAATGGTACATGCTCTGCGCCTTTTGCATGCAAGCTGCTGGGGCATTGGTAGGCAACCGTGGTAGGGAATTCGTGGTCGCTGTACTGGACTGTAGACTCCGGGGTAGGGTTGATCTGTTCTCCAACTCGTCATCGTCCTCTTCACCGTCTGCAGACCCGCCCGACCCGCACGAAGCATCCGGGACACTCGACCTTCTTCGCGAAGCGCGTCCACTGGTCACCCACAACTTGTCCTCACTGTTCGCACCACCTATACTTCCGCAGCTCCGCACGCGGTCCAGTTGCTCCCGGCTGAGGCTCTTGTTGCTGAAGAGGAGGTCCCCAGCGGAACGTCGCTTGGCAGCGATCGCAAGGGCTGACGCGGAGGCTGAACCCTCACCTCCGAGGAGGGATAGCTTGTTCCGGCTGTCTGTAGCAAGTAGGGCTGACTCGAAGCTGCCCCTCCAGCTGAAGCGCTCGCAGTCACTCACTTCACGCTCTTCAGCGATGTCTGAGACGGATTGATGATGGGGTCGGCCCTCACTCATGAGGAGGTCATGGGACCGGCTGCGTGGTAGTAGGCTATACGGGGTGACGTCCTCAAGGGCGCTCAACTTGTCGTTGAGGTTACTGTCTGAGGTGCTGTCATCATCTTCTGTGGTCGTTGTAGAAGCAGAGATCTTAGGTTGGACGCGTCGATGGTAGCGTTGCTTAGGGCTGTTAGAGGCGTGGCTCTCACCACTAGAGACCTCGTGCATCAAGGCGACAAGGCGACTCCCGATGTGGTGCATCACCTTAGCAATGAGAGGTGGTGAATTGGTCTTCGTGTCTGTAGCATCACCAGTAGCAATCTTCTCGAAGGAAGCTACCAGTTTCTGGTAGACAAATGCTGTCTCCCTATTGAGACCATGGGCTGACTCATCAAGGATTCCGCCATCACCTTCATCACCCTCATCGTCCACACTTGTATCAAACTTGTTGATGATCTGTTTGCAGCTATCAGAGATCTGTTGCTGAAGGACGGATTTGTTGCAAACGGCTGTGCCTTCAAGGTCGCTGGAGGTGTAATCCGAGGAGTCATAGGAGTCACTCCAGGTGTCTTCACTACTAAGGTACTCGACGATCTCACGCACTTGGTCCTCACGGATACCAGGGACTGTCTTCATGAGTCGCGTCAGTTCATTTTCGAAGTACACCAGTTGCGGAGGCTTACAACGGTTCTTGGTCAGTCTAGGGCTGGGTACTAGCTTCGGGGACTCTCGAGGACCTCCCATGATGGGAGTGGTCGGCTTGGAGTTGTTTGCAGCTACCATGGTCTTGAAGAACTGCCGCATCTTACACATCATCAGATTGGTCTCTTCATCAGAGCTCCAGTTATTGAAGCTGTCCTTCCGAGTCAGTGAAGTTGCAGGAGGCGTCGACTCAGTGAGTCGCTCCTCAACACGTTTCTCTTCGGAGATGTTATACAGGTTCATCCGCAGCTCACTCTTACTGTCGCCACTAGCCAGAGGCTCACTGTTGTCTCGGGTGTCTTTGATGAGGTCATCGTTGCTTCCAATGAAGCCACTGTCACGACTCTGCTGCTTGTTCCGGTTGTTGAAGTCGGAGGTGAATGGTTCAGAAGGCTGAGGTGTTTTGTGACCTTCCTCATCTGAAACCAAATCCTCGTTGAGCTCCTGTGTAGTTTCCAAAGGCTTAGCATCTTCGGAAGGTGACGAAGTCCCATTACGCTTCTTGTTTTTCTTCCGTTTGACTGTGTCGAACTGTCCATCATTTTTGTCGAAGTTGGACTCGTCGTAGGTGTCACTATCAGAACTGGAGGAGCCATCTTCGAGGGCATCGTTAGCTTCAGTATTGGTTAGGTCTGGGTTGGAGACGATCAAATTGTCGAGTGATGATGAGTGAGATCTTCCGGTACCTCGAGCACGGACCAATCGCTTCCGGCGTTGTTCAGGACTTGGCTTGCCCTCACTGTCACTACCCACAGAACCATCAGAGTCGCGGCGTTCCAGCTTGAAGCTGGTGAACCCACTGAGGAAGTACTTTTCAAGCCTGGAGGAAGCAAGCTCTGCAGGGTCAGCTTCATTGCTCGTAGCCTCCTCGGTACCAACATAGGAATCCATACTCTCACTACAGATACTACTCGTCTCGGAGAGGGCATCTTCACGTTGCATAGCACCTCCATCACCCAACCCGAAGAAGAAGTACTTCTCCAAATCTGTAGCTGACTGAGGTCGCTTCTTCGTGGTTGCAGGTTCGACCTCACTCTCTTCACAGCTCTCCTCAACAATAGTGTGTAGGGTGAAGTCAATGGCTGTACGATGATACCCTCGGAGTTCATCTTCATGATCAATAGCTACAGTGCAGTGCAGCACCTCCTCCCCAGAAGATGACTCGTTCGAATCATCGAAGTCCTCTTGGTCGTCATGGCTGAGATCCTCCACCCACGAGTCGTCATCAGCGAGGCCCTCCTCGAGACACACGACCGCCGACAGCGTATCGCTTCCAGTTATCACAGTGACGTTAGGCTCTGGTGTTTCTGCAAGCGTGTCCGCTGCTGTCGGTGCAGCCAGCGTAACATCTTCATTGTTGTTCACTCCGTCCTCGGTGTCAGCGTGCGGATACTTCTGTTGTCCCGGCTCGGCAACAGGTGGTGTATTCGTACTCTCCAGCGTCACCCGAAAGTATCCCTCATCCTGAAGCTGGGGTTCAGCCTCCTCCACCTCCTCCTCCTCCTGCCAGTTCGTATGCCGGACCACGATGTCGCTGTTATCAGCTACCAGAGTGGTAGTGTCCGAGGTGATGACGCTGACGGGGGCGTATGGGGCGGGCGGCGGCGGAGGGTCTTGCGTTATCATTATCAGACTCGTGTAGCGCGCACTGTTGTTGTTGATGATGGCGTTCGCGTGACCGGCCGCGACGTTCGCGTCATGCTCGCTGCTGACTGCCGTTCGCGCTACACCTGCCCGCTCACCGAAGCACTCCGTGTCCAGCCCCACCAGCTCGCTGCGTGTAACGGGTTCGTCGGACCGGATCAACGCCGCGTCGTTGTTCTTCCATTCACCGCGCGCCGACACCGAGCTAATCTCGCTCGGTGTCGTTCCAACGACGTCATCGCTGTTTACATCGCGTTTCACAAGGCTCGCGTCACCCAGCTCAGTCTTATCCGGACACTCCGCGCGAGTATCACATTCTACTTGCTTTATCACAGGAGTCCCACTTCCACTTCCAGTATCATCGAGATGCCTGATCTTCGTGAGGATGATCTCGAAGCCACCTTCCCCATCTGAATCCTCCTCCGACTCTGAGGAGTTCAAAGATGAAGTAGCCTCATTGACCACATACATCCTAGACCTGGCCTTACCTTCAGGGCTACTGGAGTCTGAGTCTTCAGAGCTCTCCGAACCAGACACCTCCCCCAAAGAGTTGCTGACTCCTTCAACCTCATCTTTAGTAGCCATGACATCATAGCTTCCAGAATGTACAGGGTCCTCTGACTCTGAACCAGATGATGCACTGGAGTCGCCCATCTTGGTATCACATTCCAAGTATCCGGTCAGTTTATCACTTTCCACTTGGATGCTCACATCGTTTAGTTGCCGTTTACTGGCTCCATTCTTCTTGGTGATCTTCATAGCATCTCCTAGTTCCTTAGCCTCTGGTCCAATGTGTTCACTCTTCGTGTCGGTTGACTTCCCCGCGAGAACATCCGCTAGCAGCTCATGTGCTGCTCGGGTTTCACCATCACTACCGGCGGCCTGCTGGTCACTGCTCGCACTCTTCGCTTCTAGGGCCTCCTCGGTTGCAGTGGGCGGCGTCGCCTGCGAAGCGTGCAGAGCGGCCACGAACGGATTCGGCTCGTCGGCGTTGATCAGCGGCCAGATGACAGCCGCTTGGTTCAAATAGGCACACAGAGCACGGGGCAGCACGCGCAACTGGTTCCGGAGGGCTTCCAGAGCTTCCGGCGTGCAGACCACAAGTTCTTGTGGCATTGGAATGGGGATCGGCACCGGGACGGGGATCGGGACGTACTGTGTAGTGCGTCCCCCACAATTACGACATGCTTGGGGTGCCTCTATGGTCTCCTTGTGCTGCACGCACTGCAGGGTCGCGTCATCCATGGCTGCGGGGTCCGGGGTGGTTACATTGACCTGTGGGTCTTCGACGTCACGTGACGACGACGAGGAGGGGGATTGCGTGTCGAAGCGAGTAGTGAGGTCGTCGTCGGTGCCGGAGTCCGGAGGGCCTCGTCGATGGATGATAGGGGAGCCCAAAGGCGAGTCAGCTAGCCCTTTCCGGTGGACCCCAGGTGATCCGTATGGAGGGGTCCATGCGAGCATCGGCTTGGAAGGTGATGACGATGATGGCTCGAAGTAGTCCCAGTCGCATTCGTCGATGGGGAAGGTGCTGGAGGTGCTCGTCGTCGTGCTGTCGCACTCATCGGGGTCCTCCTCCTTCGAGGACGAGTCCGAGCTGATGAACACCAGCTTGTAGTCGTCGCCGTCGGGCAGGAGGATGTCCAGCAGCTCCGGATGGTCGCGGCGCCAGCCTGCACGAGTCGCACCACGCACCACGGACAAAGAGAATGGGCTCGTTTTACAATGGTCGCTATATATACACACACTGAGACACGGCTCTTGCGTCTCTTGTTAGCTACAAGCATGTGCCCTCCAACCACGGCGGCGCCCACACGAAATATTGCCTTGTTATGGTCATGCAGACGTATGCAGATATATCTGCTACACCAACGTACCCAATTTTATTTCCAGCCGGTGTGATCTTTCAACCAGCACCGAGCTTCAGGTTAGTCAGAGGTTCGCCAATGTTCCCCAAGCAACCAACACCCAAGAGGCAGGACCCGATCGGTTTTTTGCTTCAGTGGGAGACGTACAAATTACTGACATGCAAATTCCAAGAAAGCAAGCACTGAGAATGTTAACCCATGGACCACAATGTATGCAACTCTACAAACAACAACCTTTCTATTGAAGCTACAGATAAGGTGGTAAAAGTGGAAACACCTAGGAGGATTTTTACCTGCATCAACAGCATTCATCTTCCTCATATCCTGCCGTCTGCGTCGCACCGTCATCTTCCGGAAGACAGTCCCACTGATCGGCTCGATGTCGTACAACTCAATGGGTCCATCTTCCCGATCGCCTAAATGAATTTCCGCTGTGGATGGCTGCACGCCTGGAGGAGGCTGCTTCGTCGTGATGCGAGCGATAGCTGCAGCCGTTGTGATGCCGACAACATTTCCGCCACTCTCACAATGCTGGCCTTCCGGTCGTCCCTCGTCATGTTGCTTATTATGCGGCTCGGTCGTGCGGCTGACAGCTGAAAAGTTGACGCGGCGTTCGCCCATTGGGGCCGCACCCTCCTCCTTCTCCTCCTCCTTCAGCGGCCGGCGCATCGACAGCTTCGCATTGCCTCCCTCGGACTTGGCGTGCTGCAGCTTACGCTTGCCCTTCATCGCCTTCGCCACGTCAGCATCGGAGTCGTCGGACTCAGAGGAGCTCGCCGCGGACACCACCGTGGAGCTCTTCCGTTCGGACGCATACTTGATCAGCGGGTTGACGCGTGCCTTCGGCGTCACCTCCCGTTTACTACTCTTGTCAGAGCCCTTGTAATTGACGAGGAAGTTCAACTGAGGCAGGTGGAAGATGCCACCTTGGGAGGCACCTTGAAGGCTGGTGTACTCGTCCTCGGACTGGACCCGTTTGGCTGGGAGGTGCTGTCTCCAAATTGAGGATACCTTCACCGTGGGGTTTCCGGCTTCCTGCACGGTCGGAGGTGACACTGGACGTGGGCGCTGATGAGGAGCCAGAGATGGGTAGTTGCTGATGTCGTTATCTCGTGGTAAGCTGCTGTAGGGGCGGAATTCGGGGCTGTTGCGTTTGAAGGTCCATCGTGTTGTCGAGGGGCCTACAACATGTCTTCCGGTTAGAGTGCTTCTAATGAAGTCATAGGGGGTCACTTACTTGATATGGTCCACGAACGCCGGATAGAATGCTTGATGATATCTGTGGAGGGGTTGTAGACTCGGTTGTCTCGGCGCCTGCTGGGTCGCCGAACGAACTCGTTCATCCACTCTCCAGTCGCTGCTTGGATTTCCCTGTAAGCACTCTGGATGAGAAATGCGATAATGCTTTTACCCACTTAGCAAAGACTTCAGTTACTAACAGTCCCAACTATTAGCAAATCGGTGTTTAGTCTGATGCAACCTCACATAATGGCAATGAAAACAAAGGCTGTGTTTGGGATTGTTGCAGCTGATTTTCAATTGGTAATTGCAACAATTGCCACAAGATGAGTCATGCACCCACGACACTGCAGTCGTGACTCTACATGGTGTACTCAAGGCATCTAGAAAAATGACTGACACATTTAAGAAATGGCATCCAACCAACCTCACCAGTAACATTCAACTCTTGTTGCTTAAGATACTTACATGTATTTATGACAAACGGTGCACACCCACTCGGATCCACTCGGATGATAAATCCTGCAGGTCTTGCACACCTTCAATCTACAGGCCCTGCAACCTGCGCCCCGATTGATGACCCGCCCAAATTCGGTGCGACATCGCGCGCAAGACCGGTCCGGATCGGGTTGGTTGGGATCATTGACGCGGATTGCCCCCTTTTCGCGCAGGACCTTCAATTCGTTCTGCAACTGTCTGAAAGCAAGCAAACAACATACATTACTAAAATTCTATTCAATCCACGTACATTCGTCATCAATTAGTAATCCTCAATCAAATGATATTATCAACTACTTGAACCTGTATCTGTAAATATCATAAATACAAATAAAAATGTGATAACTCCATCTTATCTGGAAGTAGACCATCAAACTGTCCCACTACCCAGTACATTGCAGGATGTCGTCAGAGAAAGGTACCTAATAGTTAACCAAATTACTTGAAGTACAACTTCACTTTCAGCTTCCATTGACCTGGATGCAGTGCAGACTACGGAGATACTCTGCGATATTCGCAGCCAACGTGTGAAACGTTCGAACATTCGTCCGAAGACCCTCCACGACTTTCCTGCCATGGCGGAACTGCCTCCTCTTCCTTCAACGGCGCCTCCTCAGGAGAGGCTTCAACCTGGTGATGTTGAAGAGAACAGGACCTTTTTGCCCAGCATGTTGAGGCAGAACCCTCGCAGTATGGAATTCACTGCTAATCTTAATGGGGCCCTTAAGAAACGGTTCGAACGTACAGCTCCCAGTCCACAGAAAGAGGAGCCTGAAGGTACCCCAGAAGTTGAGACCATACTAGATGGGAAAAATGATGACGCAACTGATAGTACCAATATTCGACCAATGGATATCATTCGTGAAATTAAGGAACAACGCGTTCTGCAGAGAGAAACGAATGCAAATCCTCCAGCGAAAAGTCGGGAAAAAGTTGATGACCATACCATCAAAGTTACTGCACTGAAGAAGGAACTTGTTATGGTAGGTAATGCTGTATTGCAAATGGAGAGTGCCCTCAATGAGATTAAACTTCATCTGTGTAACATCACTATTCAAGTAAAAGATATGGAAAAAGCAGACGACAAGTGAATCCGTTTGTATCCACTTGTTGAAAATGTTGTCAGTACAAAAACTTAGATATAAGTATAGTTATAAGATAATATATAAGATAATATATAACATATAATATAATAGTGATGTTTGATTAAACTGTCAAAGATAAATTTGATAAGTTGTACGTGATTATTTGAGTAACAAATTTGTTATCAGTTATGAGTAATTCATAATTTATAGGTAATTGTTGCAAGGTTGAAGTTGTATAATTCTCTTGATAAACCCGCACTAAAATTTAATTGTTAATGCCAAAGTTTTGTTGTTTAATTGCAAATATTTCTCAATGAAACTTTGCAAATTTGCTGTAGCATTAAAAAACTTGTTCAAACTGTATCATATTTAAAATGAACATTATAAATAAGGCAGTCAATAACCTAATGATAACTTTATGCACTCATCAACTATTACAACATTCAGTGTACTCTCTTTTGTGAAACGAAGATAATAAATTCCATTTAAGTGCGCATTGTCTGCGTGCGTTCAAATATCATAAATAATTCAACGAAATGAATGATCGCAGAAAACATGAGACGAATTAATTAGCGATGCATGAACTTGATATTCGACAAATATTCCGGCCGGTTGAGTAAGATTTCGCTGCGATGAGTAACACGATCGCCATTTTCCCACATTATTACCGCATTTTACCATCCGGGCGTTTGCTCGCAATGTTCGAGTTCATTGTTGTATGAGGGGAATTTGCTGCTTGGCTGGTTTCGCCCTGCGAAATAGTTTAATAGTTGGCGAGCAGATGCGCGCATCATTGCCATTCAATTTAAAGTTGAGAGACAACTATTATTCGCGTGCCGCAGTTAAAGAGGAAATCAATGCGTTTAATTGGGTTTCCACTAATTGAGTGCCCAATAAAACTCAAAATCAATACCTGTACAATAAACAGAACCTGTTAGTTGCTTTGAACCACGAATGAACCACGAATGAGACCCACTGGAATTTTCTAATTTTGCTAAATATATAATATAATTGTAGTCACAGAGAACTAACTCTTTAGATACAGATGCCTTTTTTAAGATGTTTGCATAAATAAGCAATGAAAGTATGCCACTTTTCGTTCTCTGTGACTACAATTATAGTTAAAACATGCAGAAGAAATCGTTGCGAACGTCGAGTGATTAATACTTGCATAATAAATGAAATGAGATCAAACAATAAATATTGAGTGCGGATATGAATAAGTATCTACATGTCGTTATGCTTTCAAATAAATCCGTGTAAGGCGTCGCTTAAAATAACAGCTAATGATGTGAATGTGCCGATAAATCAGCGTTTTTGCAACTTCCAACGTTTTCCTTTGCCGTTCGAGAACAGGATGTACTCGTAGATATCATTTGCAATTGGGATTATATGATATTTGCTTTCAACATGCGCATGTTCTGATGATTTCTTTTTCTGGTATCTGCAAACATGCCAATATTTACTTCCTATTCCAACTTTTTGCAACTCTTTGAGAGTCAAATTTCAAAATTCATTATCATCAAGTAAACCAACAAGACGATATATACTTATTTTAAAGCAACATTTTGGTTTGGATCAACAGGTATCATTATGACTTCTATTATATATAATTTTATATAGTATGTTTCCAATTGTATTATTATATGATTGCATGATGGCAATGCGGGATATAGACAAAAGTAATGCAGGCAGTCAGTACTGACCAATTGAATTGGAAATTTCAACGTTTTTGCTGGCCTGCCAACGCTTTGCAAAATGCACGCACATAGGAATCGATAGATTCGCGCGTTGGCGGCGTTCACCGACAGTTTTGCAGTTTCTGACATACTTTCCATTTTCGTCATGAAACAGAAACAGCAATCGCACACTGATATAAGCTTACTAGGTGAATTCAATTCAGCGTCTCTTCGTATCGCTAATAATACCCCAGTACATCGAGTTACTTCTGTTACTAGATTTGTTGATTCATATTCAATTTTGATTGAAACCATTTCTTCTTTTGTATTAGCAATTTTCTATTAAATATTTTTAAAATGTAATCTTTCATTTGCTTTTTTATCATGAAAATCAGCTCAGTTGTTTTTGCTTATCCTGTACCATCTCTGGATCGAAATTTTATGAATTAAGGAACACTCCACCATTTCAGCGTGCCCTTAATCTTGAGAAAACCGTGATCAGATTTAAAATCGGATCATTTTCACATTTTCATGTCTTTTCCCCTC
>JARJDZ010003518.1:0-10367 GCA_030264555.1 Aleochara sp. GC000083
AAATGCGGTGAGTAAACAAATCAGGAAAACAAAAGCATAAATTCAAGCGTTTATGAAAGCTTTAACCAATGACGGTATAGTCACGAAGGGAGTAATAATAATTATTCCCTCTACGGGCCTACGATGCGCAAATTTTCTGACGTTATTATTTGTCAAACCACCGGTGCCTGCTTTTATGCCATTCAGTGAAAATCCACCGGTGAGATGTATCGGTTAGTCACCGGTGAGTCTGCTGAATGCGCCCAATATTAACACATTATCAATGAAAATATCAGTTTGAATTATTTATTTTTCAATTTGTTTTTACACTTGAAATTATTTTGTTACGTGTAAAATGCGTACATTCAAAATACATATTTGTAATCAGTGAGTGTTATCTAGTAGCTATCATTTCATTAATGACGATATGACCACTACTAATATAACTGATTGGGAATTTAATCAATTTTGTTCATAAATATAGCATCCCATTCTTATACCATAAAGAAAAATTTTTAAAATAGTTGTGGGCCAAACTTAAAAGTTATAAGGTTCTATAACTAGGTAAAATATACAACTCATTGTCAGAACACAATGTATTTTTAAATTATATAATTTTTATTGAATATGCTTCAATTTCCGAGTCTATGTTTATTTCAAATAAATATCTAAATGACGGTGGGATTTCTAAACAGTTTATAAATTTATCCCTCGAATAAAATTATTTACCAAATAGCCATTTTTATTCTATTTTAAAATAAAATTAAAAATCAATGCTGTTTGTTGATTTTAAAAGAAATTGAAAACACACCAATGCTACAGTCCTTGAAATAAATTTGATTTATTTTACAACTTCTTGGCTAATATTATGATTTTATGATATAATGTAGAGAATTTCCCAGCTCATATTGTTTGCCGTTCTCTTGTACAAATACTTTGTTGTTATTAATATCAATGTTAAGCATGCTACCTACATCTACTTGAACTTTGTTCTTGGTTGGTGCATCAAAAATGGGTATACTCACTGGACCACGAATGGGATCTTCAAAGCGCCAAAACTCAATTTTAGACGACTCTGCAAACAGAATAAAATTATACACAACCATAAGAATACAAAAATAAAAGGTACCTTTAATTGCCCTAACATCTCGAATCAATTTTGCCCTAATTTTTTCAATTGTGTCGCCCTGAGATACTTTAATCCATTGGCTAAACAGCCCGTTGTGTGGTTCGGGATTGATGAGTTGTATTTTCACCCCGAGCTTGGATGAAAATAAAACAAAGGGTTGACCCGGGCAACATTCCTTCATCTTTTCGGTAGCACCAGGCTCGTCAGTATAACGGACAGTTACTTCATCAACATCCAACGTATTGGCAAGATAAATGAGGTTGTCTTTTAAAACTCGAGCTTCATCGAACTCTAAGCCTAAAGCTAAAGCTTTGGGTCCATGAGCATCTAATTTCTCTCTTGTAGCTTGTACAAATGGCATCACTTTTTTCATAAATTTCTTGAGTTCCTCCTTTTTCGAGAGTATCGTTGATAATTGCTTATTATCAGGCAGCTTACCATTATTTTCATCATACAACTGCTTTAAGGTTGAGAGAATGCAACTCTGCCATTGAGGGAAGGTTTTTGCGACCCAAATTTCGACGATATCCGGTTTCTCCACAGCCTGCGGTTTTGCTCCTTTGGCAGGTTTCCCTTGACCTTGCATGAAAGTTTTCAAGTAAATTCTGAAAGAATGGGCAGCTTCCATGAGATATTCGGAAGCTTTGATTTTAATTTCGTCAATGGCGCCTACAGTTGGCCATCTTGAGTTTACAACACTACCGGACTTGCCCAACAATGACCATACATGTTCTGCAACATGCGGGCAAATTGGCGATAGAACGATTGCTTGAGTTTGAATAAATTGCAAAATTAAATCATGATGAATCCCGTCCAATACGGTCAAATTAACGTATTTATCACGAACTGCTTGCAATTCGAAGAAACCAGTTCTCAACGCTTCCTTGAATAACATCTTGTTATAAAACTCGCCGCTTTCTTTAATTTTCAAATGCATTTCGCTTTGAAACACCTGATCGTTGAAAGTATTAGCAGGTCCCTTTCGGAATGAGTCTTTGTTTGCCAATATTTCTTTCACCCATTCTATGAATGTGTATAAACGAAGAATACCTGCATCCGCCATGCTCTCCACGAAATTTGCATCTTCAACAGAATCACCAGCATCAGCCAAGCATAAGCGCATGCCGTCCGCACTGAATTTCTGCACGGCTTCATAAAGTGTTAAAAAGTTGCCCTCCGATTTCGACATTTTCGCTGAATTCAACAATAGATGTCCATTTGCACGCACTCCTTTGGGCCATTTATTCTCGTCTTTTGGCCATATCGCGCAATGGTTATACATGAAGTACGTCAGATGATTCTGGACTAAATCTTTGCCAGAAACTCGAAGATTTACCGGATACCAGTATTCAAATTCCTTACGCATTTTGTCAAGTTTATCTTTCGAAATGTTGCATTTCGGATAGGATTTATCGGAGAAAAATATGTAATCCCATACCTCGGGAGTTAAATCCTTTGCATTAATACCCAAAGCATTCGGTTTGTCACCTTTGAACGAATTGCCTTGAAGAAAGTGTGAAATAGTGTAATATGCCATATAAATAGTTGAATCAGAAAGGGATTCAATGAGCCATTGTTCATCCCATGGGAGTTTTGTTCCCAATCCATATGTCCTGGAACAGGCATGTTCATGCAACCAATCCAAGGATGCGGAAAAATTCTTTCGAACTTCATCATGATAGCAATTCATATTACTCAGGCATTTTTCAGCTTGTGCTTTCCATGCATCCTCACCATAATCGAGATACCATTGATCACAAAGTGACACCACACATTCGTCGGAAGAACGCGAAATAATTGTCTTCTCCGGTTCGTAATAAATAACAGCTTCATTGCGATCAAGAAGTGTTTTCTGCAGTTGTTTTTTAACATCCTGAATTTTCTTGCCTTTGTGCTCACCTACAAGCATCACGCCATCATAGAATCCCTTCAAGTACACCATTTCCTTCGCTTCTAGCAATTTCGCTTTATCATTTTGACTTTGAATCTTAAGTTTGTCATACACAGTGACTGCAGATAGATTTCCAAATTCTGGAACCTCAATAATTGGAAGTGGTTTATATGGCATTACCATTTCATCAGTGAGGCCGTATTTCTCTCTGAACGGTTGCTTCTTTTGTAGGTCGACAAGTGCGGCGTAATCGTCCGGCGAGTCAGATGGAACACTTGTAACAACTCCGGTACCTTTATCCTCCTTTATTGTTAGCATGGGCAAAGCATAAATTTTTTCGTAGGATGTCATTGGAGCTTTAAGCGCGCATCCCAATAAGTCTTCACCCAATAGTTCAGCGGCGATTTTAAATTCGCCAGCTTTTGTGGTAAATTCTTGATAAGCCATATTTCGAGCTGATCGTGCGGTGCAGATAAAGATTTCCCCTTGTTTTGTCTCAAATGCAATATAGCGCATGTCAGGTCGTATCCAACAGTTGGTTTGACCATACATGGTTTCAGGTCTCAAGGTTGCAGCAACCAAAAAGATTTTCTTCTTCTCCATGGATGCAAGCTTCTTTGGATAAGGTTTGAGCAATGCCATCTTTATTAGGGTGTACTCTTGTGGACCCACACCTTCACCAGATGATCTATCATGATCCATGCATGGTTGACCATCTTTTGGTGAATAAATTGTGTACCTTTTACCATATTGTACCTAAAACATATTAATTAAATGATTAATTTTTTGCACATTAATCCTTAAAGAAAGTATTGAATGTGTGTTAGAAAACTTGCCTTATTTCTTTCCTTAAGCCTAATAAACTGCCAGCGTACAAATGAATCAAAGAAAGGATTCACATCAGTAGTAATGAAGGTTCTTCTCCAATCTACATGAATTCCAATACTGTTAAGATCCTTCACAGCTAGAGGAGGAAAGTAATCGAGCCAATAGTTGGCATCTGCAAACTTGGCAATTTCTTCATCCTTCATGCCAAGGCTTTGCATAATTTGCCATTGATATTTAGCACTTCCACTTTTTGCCACTGCTTTGCTCTTCTTTCCTTTACTTTTATCCTTTGGTATTACATCCTCAACAACTTCAGGTTTTTGGGATGAGTCATCATCATCAGGAAATTGGGGTGGATTCCCATAGAGTTCAATTTCCCTTTTTAACTTGTCTGCACATGCTTTGATGGGCATTCCAGTGCAGTGGAAACCAAATGGAAACAAAACATTCTTGCCCAGTAGGCGCTGATAACGTACAGCAAATTCACACTTTGACAAGGAGAATGTATGCCCTAAATGCAATCGCCCATTCATGTATGGAAATGGAAAAGTACACAAGAACTTCTCATCATCTGACTGGCGTGCTTTTGCCGGTGCATCTTGTTCGAAAATCTTCTCTTTTTGCCACTTTTCTTGAATATCCTTCTCAATTTTTTGCAGGAATTCCACTTTAAATGTGCCTTTTCTTTCAACAGATGCCTACAAATTAACATATTGCATCAGATTAATGCAATGACTTTGAGAGATAAAAACATTAGAATAAGTTCTTTACTCACCATATTGGATCTGTACTTAATCGTTCGCCGTGGCAGATATTTCTATCCAGCTAAATGAACCAATTTAGGCAAATTTTATAAGTGATTAAATAGCGAATTGATTAGGTTAGAAAATCGTAGCAGCCGAAAATCTCATTAGAAGAGTGCAACACGTGTACAATGTTAGTTTAGTGTTTACTCAACAGATGCCATTAGCAGGCTGATTCTGAAAGTTAAATTGAGAGCCCTTGAATTTGATCCAATTATGGAACTGACCAGATGTTCGATTTTCACGAGGTTTTCCTTGTAGATTGAAAAGATGATGCGATGTCAGCGATGATAATACCGTTCCGGAGGATTATATGAAAACATCTGTTTGCACCCCCTACAAAGGTACTAAAGATATCTAATAAACAAGCTGCAGCCAAAGAAGTGTCTTATGTTAGGTCCGCGATGACCTAAACGATTATTAATTATGTGTTTGATTTGACCAGCCCGGTGTTCACTTGGGGTATATATTGGGTGTTAATGGAATTGTCTTCACTGCCATTTTATACTTTTTCATTTGCATATTTCAATTTTGTAAATTAATCCAACGGTATTCATTGTTTGAAAATTGCATGAATTCTCATTTAAAATGTCGTTAAAATGGACTTGAATAAATAGTATCATGAAAGCAAAAGTCTGGTACATTTATGAACGATCAATATGTAAAAAAGCAGCTGAAAAAGTTAAATATTGATGGCCACGCGCCCGGCTTTTTTAACTTTTAGCTCCACCTATTCCAGGTGCATGCGGGTTTTCCAAAAGCCAAGAATGTGCAGTTTGTTCCTCAGTCTTCTGCTCAACTTATTGATAACGCACTCGTTCCCATTCAGTCGCTGCAAAGCACTTAAGCGCATCACAACAACAAAAAATTGCCCATTTTTGTAACCTAATATTGCACCATTTTGCATTATTTGGGGCTTTGTGCGAAATGACATTCTACAATTCGGCATGCTTCATCATTGACGAAGGACACGGTCGCAACGCGCCCTATCCAGTTACAGCGTCCAATCGAGCGAAGGACGATGAAGATGTGTCGAGACCTCTGCGCGAGAAGAATAAAAATGCGTGCGGATCGAGTGCGGCGGATCGCAAGGAGCAGAGGAAGCATGGCAAATATATTCACGTGCCACATCGCAACAAACCGCCGCAAGTGGTTGCGAAAAGGAATGCACGCGAACGCCGCCGGGTGCAGGCCGTCAACAGTGCGTTTGTGCGACTACGCAAAGCAGTCCCATTCGAAAATCACAGGTAAGTCGTCCAGATGAAAAGGCCAGTCGATGGAAATATGAGAATATTGCACAACAGCAAACAATCAGAGCTTGTGTCCAATGTGACAGGTGAAAAAATCATCATCGTTCATTGATGGTGTAAGATTACGGCATTCATTTTCTTTTCAAGAGGCAAACGTGTCAGCAAAGTGAAGACCCTTCAATACGCCATTGACTACATTCACCAATTGCAGACGATGCTCAACGACTACAATTTCAATTATCAAAATGTATGTGTTTTATTTTCGCAATGTGAGGTATGTACTTGCTTTGTTTCTCCCAGGATTTAATTGAGATATTTGGATATGTGAATGGATATGTGATTTATGAAAATGGGTTTTGTAGAAAAGCTGCCGTATTAATAACAAAATGTCCATCTTTTTTATCTTCACCGTTTTGTGGATTATTCTAAAAAAAAATCGGTTTTCCTTATTACCTAGTAATATTTATTCATTGTCAGTGTTAAAATCAAACCATTATCACACAAAAAAAGATGTACCAAACTTTATTCTTTTCTTAATTTTGTTAATATAGCGAAGAAGATTTTAGGCAAAATATCATGTGATAAATAGGCTTATTTGTAATGACCTTTGAAAACATTTGAATACAGTAAAATTAAACATCAAACTAAAGCTTCTCTTAAAAGGATAAATGTTAGGCACGGTTTGCCTTTAAATATCTGAAATTAAAAATTACATACTAACAACCTTAGACATTAGTTAAAAATATCAGGATTAAATGTATCCTAAGCCTGGTACCTACGAAATAAGGTACCAGGCAGTAACGAAATAATAAATTGTTAAAATATGAGCAATTGCGCTAATTGAATTTTAATACAATTCAAGAATATCTTTTATATAAACTGACTGGATATTGATATTTTTGATAATTGATAATATCTTCGCTGGATAGAAAACAAATACATGAAAGTAATCCAAGATTTATAAAATTTAGGGTCTTTCGTTTCGACTTTACTCCGTATCTCCATGTTCTATTTTTTGTTTCTCAGTATAATCATTATAAACAAGACCAATTTGTGCAAGTACATCAAAAATCATGAAAAAATTTATAAAATAAATGAATTAAGGGGAATGGAAGCTGCAAACTGAAAGCCTGTATTTATTAGGAAATGACAGGCACTTTTACAGGATTTGTTATTTTAGTTTAGTTTAATGAAAATATCAAAAAAGGGATACATATTTAAAAAAATATATGTTTGATTCTGAAGGCATCTCTTTTGTTATTCAAATCATATGCCATTTCACTTATAAATTCTATATCTAAATATTTCGATTACCAGCACAACTTCATTATTAAAACCCTACATTTATTAGATAATTTCAATTTTTAACCTCCGTTTGGGAATAGTTACAATAGTTATACATTTATACATAATTAACAGATCATTATTAGTTTTCAACTTATTAATATTTGAAAGCCAATGCTTGATTTATTGCTTTGTTATAATTTCATAAATAGTTCATACATAATAATGTCTATCAAAAAAACTTTTCGCTTCAGAAGTGGTTTCTAGTTTGACTCACTGAAAATATTTTTTGCATTTATTAATATTTGGTGTTGTAATGTACTTATCAATAATAAGAATTAAAAATAATTGTAAATATGAATATTTTCAGGATCATCCTTCTTGGGACTTCAACAATCAACTCTACAACCAAGCATCCAACGATTCTAATTATTACCAAGATGTTTCTCCGTTCAATCCTAATTATTAACAAGTAATATTTGGCCTACTCTTTGTATATCTAGTCAGAATTACTAGTCAGTATATTTTATCATATGTTTGTATAGTAAAACTATACCTACAATAAACATTAAACTGTCAAAAGATTGCCATAAATTTACCGTTTGCAAAATACAAGAACGATCATAAGTTTGGTTATTTTTTTTTTGTTTTAAGTTATATTCCTCCTTAATAACTGTATCATATTTGTAAATTATATTAATTTCCGGGGTTAACTTCTTACTTATGTATCGACTGATAAACCTCCCAAACCAAAATAAATTAATTTCTTCTTGCACAAAAATGGTATTCTTAGCACCTGATTCTGCACTGACATTAAAAGTGCGTGGTTCAATGCTGCCAAAATAAGAGAAATTTCATTTAAGCATAACATTGGTAGGTCATATTATAATTGTGATAAATGAAATATTATAAGGGAATGGAAAATTTGAATAGCAAATCTGTCTATAACATAAAGATTACACACACTTGTATTATACATCTTATCGAAGAAAAAATATGGTACAATGGTCCAAGAAGTCGGAAAATCCAAAATTCTTACCACAATTTCTGATATAATGCCAGTGTATCATCAAAATCTTGTTTGACTTTGTGATTACATTATGATTATGTTTGTCATACCTTAAATTGAAATCGTAGTAACACAGAGAGTATTCTGTGTAGCTCATTCACAAGTATGTGGAATAAATTACGTTAGTAAATTTATGTCACTAGTAACACTATGCATTAAATATGATTGTACAATAGATATGCTCGACTGCAGAAATAAACTATCTTGTAAACACATGATAAGAATTTCTTCATATTTTAATATATATTAATTATCCATTAACATTTTAAACACGTGCGACAATTCAACTTATTTATTTAGTGAACCTTAAATATTTTAATTTGTAAAACATTATAAACCACTTTTTATTACAAGATTTTATAAATACCCACAATAATATTTTCTTGTAAACATTATTTTGGAGATGTTGCTGCTTCTTATATTCATAGCGAAGCTGGTTTATGAATATTATACATACCCGCTAATAATTTGTATTTCTACAATGATAACATTTTTTTGGGTAAGCGATCAATATTTTTTTTATCTTACTGGAGCGTATAATGTTGCATTTCCTATGCGTGTTTTTAGAGACAAAACTTGAATATTTTTCACTTGTCAAATCAGTGGCGAACATTTTTCTTCACGTGGAAAAAATGAATACCTTTTTTCTACAAGTGGTATTTTTGCTAAGGTATCAAGATTTTAAGGTTTGGCAAACATAATCGTAATGTGGCAGCTTAAACGAAATTCTTACGATTTACTCGTGACATTTGAAATATCATATCAAAAATTGTGGAAGTAATTTTGGATTTTGTTGCTTCTTGGAACATTGTATCAACTTTTCTCCAGTAAGATAAAATATCGTATATTACATGTGTGTGAAATGCCATAATAAACTCGTCAAATTTGTGTATCACTCAATTATAATTTTACATTTCTCACACTTATAATATAATCTACTATTATGTCATCGTTTTTTCATCGGACAATAAAAGTAACCACAGAAACATATTGATATAATACCAGTAATTATGGTGGCATTACAGAGAATGATAAGTGCTGTTTTGGTTAATATATAATTAACATAATTTATTATTAATTCACATATTTAAGACGTAAAGATTCCAATGGTAATATTGTATTTCCTATCTAGATTGATCTCAGGATTTATAAATATCAATCCTCATTGAAGCTCTCTTCCATTCCGAACCCTATTAGAAAAGTGTTATCAATTTAAATGGGTGTAAGCACGTGCAATGCATTACTGATTAAAGTATTTTGTCTCCGGAATCGCCGTGGGTTCCGACCGGGCGAATCAAATGTTTTATTCATAAGACGCCAAGAACGTGAGGGCACCCACATGCATTCAGCATTCAAAACATTACGCATTCGAACGCATAATCACCGCTGGTGACGAATAAACTACTCATTGAACAATTGTGATAATGCAATGAAGCGCCGTCTTTCTATTAATTGAAGCACTCCACATTTAAGCATCACGTTACCATCGCCATCGCCAATGGGATATTTGACTGACTAATTGCCGTTGCGCCATTGCCACAATCGAAAATAATTATATGGACACAAAGCGGCGAGCGAATACAGGAAATGTTCGGCCGCGTCCTTGGCGTCTCCTCGTCTTCCGCATTTTGCCAACCGCCGAAAGAGTGCGTTCACGACAAAGAGAACAGGGAAATGTGCATATTTAATATTGAAAGTACAAGTAAAAAAGCATAAAGGTAAATCCAATATGAACGCATAAACAGGAAGAAATTGTATGTGTTCGTTGTACATTGGGTTGCATACCAACTCGTAATTTGGCAATATTATTCGAAGGATTACTTGAAGAAACAGTGACATCTTTGAAGGCCGAAAGTACAAGTAAAAAAGGATAAAGGCAAATCCAATATGAACGCATAAACAGGAAGAAATTGTATGTGTTCCTTGTACATTGGGTTGCATACCAACTCGTATTTTGGCAACATTATTCGAAGGATACCTTGAAGAAACACTGGCTAATTATCTTTAAAGGCCGCAGTTTGTATGTCTCTCCCGTACCTTTAAAGATGGTTTATCCGTTCCCACATTGCAATCCGACGTGGACATTAAGCGGCCGTTTTATGGCTGGATTGCAATGCACGTTCCTAAGAAGCAG
>JARJDZ010003521.1:0-17607 GCA_030264555.1 Aleochara sp. GC000083
TCTAATTTCAGATTTTCTTTTTGGCGTTACGTACGTATGTGTAGCTAAACAAAAGGGCCTTCGAATTTTTCAGATCCTTTCAGTAATTTCAGAGATAACCAAAATTCTTTTTTAGCGGTATTCTTTTTTAACGAATTTTCAGCGAATCATTGATCTAATTTCAGATTTTCTTTTTGGCATTACATACGTATATGCAGCTGAACAAAAGTCCTTTGAATTTTTCAGATCCTTTCAGTAATTTCAGAAATAGCCAAAATTCTTTTTTAGTGGTATTTTTGTCTTTGCGAATTTTCAGTGAATCATTGATCTTATTTCAGAATTTCTTTTTGGCATTACATACGTATGTGTAGCTGAATAAAAGGTCCTTTGATTTTTTCAGATTATTTCAGTAATTTCAGAGATAGCCAAAATTCTTTTTTTAGTGATATTCTTTTTTAACGAATTTTCAGTGAATCATTGATTTTATTTCAGAATTTCTTTTTGGCATTACATACGTATGTGTAGCTGAACAAAATGACCTTTCAATTTGTCAAATCCTTTCAGTAATTTCAGAAATAGCCAAAATTCTTTTTTAGTGGTATTTTTGTTTTTGCGAATTTTCGGCGAATCATTGATTTAATTTCAGATTTTCTTTTTGGCGTTACGTACGTATATGCAGCTGAACAAAAGTCCTTTGAATTTTTCAGATCCTTTCAGTAATTTCAGAGATAGCAAAAATACTTTTTTCGTGGTATTGTTTTTTAACGAATTTTCAATGAACTATTGATCTTATTTCAGAATTTCCTTTTAGCATTACATACGTATATGTAGCTGAATAAGAGATCCTTTGAATTTTTCAGATCCTTTCAGTAATTTCACAGATAGCCAAAATTCTTTTTTAGTGGTATTCTTTTTTAACGAATTTTCAGCGAATCATTGATCGTATTTCAGAATTTCTTTTTGGCATTACATACGTATGTATAGCTGAACAAATGGTCGTATGAATTTTTCAGATCCTTTCAGTAATTTCAGAGATAACCAAAATTCTTTTTTTGCGGTATTCTTTTTTAGCGAAATTTCAGCGGACCAATGATTTTATTTCAGATTTAATTTTTGGTATTATATACGTTTATGTTGCTGAAATCCAGGTCCTTTGAATTTTTCAGGTCGGTTCATTAGTTTCAGAGACAGCGAAATTCTTTTTTAACGAAATCCTTTTTTAATGATATTTTTTTCAATGAAATCCTAAATTAATGACATGTATACATGACAACATTTGTCGGGTCCACTAGTTTTTTATAATTGATTAATGCAATATTTCTATTATTCTCATCCCACCATAAACGAACCGGAAACAAGGCAATAAAAATGAAAAGAAAAAAATGGCGTAATAATAACTTTATAATGTCAACCAACTTGTCATTTGTCCTCCATGTTTATTTGATATCCTAACCTAGCAAATTCACTCTACATGTCTGCATATATTGCTTACAAACGACAATAAAATGAAGAAAATGATTGAATAAATATGGCGGCTTCTTCATTTCATCCGTGCATCCAAAAAGAACGCGTTCAGTGACAATATGTGCACCCACGAAGGAAAAGTGATATCATATGAGTTCCTTATCCTGGCTCCATTTTATTCGGCTCCTTCTGCGCCTTCTTCCTTCCGCTTTTATTTGGCCGACATCTTTGTGTGGTAGATGATGCGGATATAAGTAAGATATATTAGATGATATATGCACTGCCATCTGTTCCGTTGTGCTCAAGTGAACGCTTACCGGAAATGGTCGAAGGACGAACGAAACGAGGAAACGGAGGTGCATGGTAAATAACCGGAAACCGTTAACGCCAGGAAGGATCACGTGATTATTGCGAAAACAAAAATGGGAGGAAATGATATGGGGATATTATTGTCGTTTATATCTTGATTATCCTTGTAATTGCCTTGTTTTTCTGGATTTTATTATCATCCTGTATTTAATCAAATATATGTATACGAAAAAAGCGGGAATTTTAAATTTTTTATTTGTTAATTAATGTAAAATTAAAATGTAATTTGTAAATGTTATTTTTTGTAAATTATCATATTTAATAATAAAATTTTTAATTACCCCTAATTTTCCAATGGAAAATTAACCAGAATGTTTGGAATTCCCATTGAAAATTAATTGATTATTGATTTGCATAAACATTCCTGTGGTAAACATTCGGAAATTGGAAATAACCTGAAAGCAAACACATAATTCACGTGTTTCCCGAATGTTCCCACATGTTCCCACAGGTTCACATGAACTATTATTCGAAAACGTCTATAAAATATTAGCATTTCATATAAATATTTGCACGCAATTTGTTTTCGATGTCAAACAGTAAAACACTAAAACAGAAATATGTAAAATTAATTGTACAAAACAAAATTTTAAATCAAACATTTTTCTGTTCAATAATAATTTTAAAAAATTTCAATAATTTGGTGGAAATTTTTGAAAATTGATGGTAAAATTTATATTTTATCAACTAGAATATAAAAAGCCACAGATAAATAAATAATAATCTACAAACATCATATAAAAATCCCTATATAATAAATATCAAATTTTATCTTCGGAAAAGTCTCACAAAAATGCGAAATCAAGGTTTCAAGAAGAAAAAAAGGAAAACCAAAGGTGATTTCTTGTTTTTTATATTTTATGATAGCGCGCTATGAATTGGGTGGCTCGTGTATTAAGTGCGGAAGAACGGAAGACCGGAAGCCCGGAAAACCAATGTGGTGCACATTTCATATCGATGGTGAAAATACGGGAATCAAAGATGCGAGAGGGACGAAAAGAGGAGCGTATCGCTTCCTTTCCATCCTTCCGGTTCACATGCCGTTTGTTCTTGCTGTTTTATTTCCGGGAGTTGGCCCGAACTGGTTTTCGCACGGTTTTTGGCGCGTTGCGGTTCCTGGGAAATGTAATGGAATGGCCGACTGTTTGACATGGATTTTCTTGCAGCTGTCGATCGAGTTTGATGTCACAAATGATACCAATACAGGATTCCTATAAATCAGGAGGATATTTTGTAAAGTAAAATGTTTGAGGGTCACTGATCAAATTTTTGTTTTTGAATAGGATTTTTCTTCATAATGATTTTTTAAATCCACTGATTTTTTAATTTTATAACAGAAGTAAAATTTCATTTTCAATGGTCAAAAATTATTTGTTTTTTATGTAATTGTTAAATTTTTACATTGATATTATCCATTGATTTATGAAACTTTATCAAATAATTTTGATCTGACTTTACAAATTTCCTGAAAATGATAGTGAAAATGTTACTTTATCTAATTCGACCAAGAACATTAAAACGAACCAATTAATAATAGTGAACGACTTGGAAGATCCCATCAAGAAGAGAAACTCTAAGAGATCACGAATCCTCTACATCTCCAGAACAAGATATGGGCATTACCCAATGGGATAAACCTGTTAAAACCCAAGAAGTGCTGACAAGGAACAAGGTTTCCATTCCAACTTGAAATTTCCCTTCTAATTAATTTATCTACCGAGTGTTCCATTCTCAAATAATATTAAACAATTACCAAAAAATTAAAATCAATTACTGATTCCAATTTGATTTCTAAAACCAACATTAAAATATACGATAATAACAATTCCTATTATTAATTTAATTTAATTTAATGTTCAAAATTTTTAGGGAAAACAAATTTAAAACCATTCATTTCTTAAAAAGGCATAAACTTTAATCAGTCCTTAACCGGTAATTTTAAAAATCTGAACCAATTTCACATAAATAAATCAGTTTTTTAATAACTTCAAAAATAATTCCTATCATTTTCAAATATGTATAACTCAAAAAGTATTGAAACAAAGTATATCTTCCAATATATCAAATAAAAGCCCAAAAAGTATACTTTTCGAAAACCACAAAATATACAGGGTATCTCCTAAGGTATAAGCAAAATATGAACGTTTATAAATTCATTTTCAAAAGGATAATTTACCATCAATTATTATCATAATAAATTAATGTTTAAATTTGTTAAGTTTATCCAAATTGATACTATTTGATCGTTATATGAAAGCCTTTAGATGATTGGATGATTGGTTCGTTCTTGTACGTAGATTGAACCGAAACAAGGCGAGGATCAATTTGTTTGGATTAAGGAGCCACGCTTCATTGGCCATCGAGTAATTGCGAATGATTTATTGCCGACATCAACATGCACAATTGCACCCACACACATTTATCTAATGGCGAATAGATGTCAGAAGCATTCACCAAATCAAATGAGAACAGGATCAAAATGGCTACCGAATTGTTGCAAATTTGTTCTTGATTTAATCTGTATTTGAAATAAATGTTTTTGTTTATGAAGTTTTTTAAGCTAAAACTTTGCATTCAGTGGAAAATTAATTATTATTAAGAAAAAATTTAAAAAATTGATTTTTAGTAAAAGGATTTTTCCAATTGTTAAAATTAAAGATAAATTTAAATTTGATCCTTGAAACAATAAATTTATTTTGGAACTATTTTACAACCAACTTTTAGTTACTTTGAATTGGCGAGTAACAAAAGATAAATTATTGCAAAAATAAAATATTGTAGTTTTTATTTTCGTCTGACAAATAATTATTATTTACACATTATTATTTACACACAATAAACTTTCTTCTTTTCCATCACAAAACTCAAAATTAAAATCCCCCTCCTCCTGATATCCCAGCAACCAGTTTTGCATTTCGTCCTTGATGTTTTCACTCATAATTAAATTCGGCCATTTTATTATGTACGAGCACCACCAATACCTTCATTATAATATCCCAAGGTTCACTTCTCGCCAGCAACAAATCGGGACTATCCTGCAGGATTGTTGCCATGGAGTCCTTGCTGGCGAATAAATCTCGCCTGCTCCTGGGAAGGTTCAGCCAAAAGACCTCCTGATATCCTTGCAGGCGTTCGCTAAATTATGTATCTAATAAGATTCGCGCACACGTGTCGTCCTTGTTGCGCTGTCCACAATTTCCAGCCGTTTTCCAGCCGCAGGATAATAAAAGGAAATTATGTTCGTGCGGGATGCGGGAAGTGAGAAAAACGGATTACGAGAGGATTGGATGTTTCCAAAATGATCTTTTACAAGGAAATGTCTGTTATTATCATGCGAATAAGTGTTATATCCTTAAATTTCATTTTTTTATATTTTTGGATTTCAATATTAAAATTTTATACTTATTTTATTAAAATTTGATTATCCTTGCAAAATAACAGATAAATTTTTGGAATTTTTTATTTATTTTCATCATTCACATTTTCGTATTTTTTTCAAAATGTTTATGTAAGAAAATGTGATATTATCCTTAAATTTCATATTTTAAAATTAAAAATTATTTGATTATTAATTATGATCATTATAAAATAACAAATAAAATTATGGGAAATTTAATTATTGAAAATGATAATTCCAAAATAATTTTTACATGAAATTTCTGTAATTATCTTTGCAAAATTTTGATATCCACCGAATCCCAGATGTCAAAAATTATTTGTTTATTAATTTTTGAAAAATCCACGAGTTTTTATCCTTATTTAATCTTTGATTCTATTCATAAAATATTTAATCTTTAAATGTTAAATTTCTGGATTTTTTAGACACAAAAAATGAATTTATGTGAATTTTAATTAATGTTAATCCCAGGATAACAATTTATCCTTCAAAATGAAAATTTATCCCATAAAATAAATTTAATCTAATTGCTTAAACAAACAATTCATTAATTTATCCAACCAAAAAATCCTCCAAAAAATATGCTCCCTTTTCAATTATCCTTTAAGTGCTTATTTGCACGCATCCCCTCTTTCTTCCTTTCCATCCCCTCCAAAAATATCCTCTTCAAAGAGTGCGTCACTGGAAAAGGACGAATAAGAGAAGAAAATTGTGCGAAAAGTCCCTCTTTAATTAATTTATTTAATTTCGCGCTTCTGCCAACTGATTTGACTTGCAAATTTAATCAATGCGTTTGAATTCCTTCTTTTGATTTGATTTGACAGCTCCTTGATTCAACGAGCCAGGATAATAACTATGCGGGATATAATTGCATCCTTATTAAGAATCCTTTTTCTTGTAGGAATTCAAGGATTCGATCAGTATGCAAAAAAAATTCTTAAAGAGTAGTCCAACTCAGCAATTTTCTTTTTCATGGTGCATGGAACAAGGTTGATCTTTTCATCGTTATCCTTAGAATATGACGTCAGCAATTTTCCTTAAGTGGATGGTCTTTAGTCCTTTGATGTAAGTGAATGTGTTTGTTGTTGAATCCGGAAGGATAAAAGGTGAATGATGGGGATGAAGAATTTTCAAAGTAATTAGAGGATCATAATTAATAAAGTTAGATTTAATGTGTTCAGTATTGGAGATTCAAGATGGTAGAAAGGATAATTCAATTATATCTGAGCGGAAATAAAGGAAAATTTCCGGTTTCAAGATTTATTCAAGTTTTATTTCTTATTGTTTTCTTAAATTATCCAAAATTTCAAACGAAATTATCCTGGATTTCAGATTTTAATCCATTAGTTTTTTTCTTGTACTATATTTTATTTAAATTAATAATTTTTGAAATTTTGAATCAAATTAAAATTTTGAACATTCAATTTAATTAAACCAAAAAACTTGAAATTTTATAAAAATGTTTTCCTTTGGGGGAAATTTGAAGACTTGTCAAAATAATCAACAGTAAATTGCAACAATAATTAGCAAATAGCATAAATTTCTTCTCTAATTAATATACAGAGTGTATATTTTCCAAAAAGTATGATAATTCTCCAAAATTTCAAAATTTTGAGTTTTTAATGATCCAGTATAGAAAATTTAATAATTTCTACGACTGAATTTAATGAACACTTCTGGATAATAAAATAAATATCCGTAACTGACTGCAAATTCAAGCAGCTAATGTTGCTTTTGTTGGCACTGTTTGCGAAAATTCGCGAATATGTTCCCTGGATTATTATTATTACTAGTGGCGGGATTTGCTGGGAGTTGATGGGAGGCAATAGCTGGGAGATTTCCCAGTGCGACGATATGAAAATGAGTTAATGTTTATGTATGTGTGCCGGAAGAAAATGGCCGCTCTGCGAAATTATTCGCGACGTCTGTTTTAGCATAGTGTGGATTTTAAGTGTTCTCATACATTTTCAATTGGTTCTTGAAATATTTAAAGGGGTAAATTTAAGATATAGTTTATATATGGCCAAGATACATCTTTGTTACAAGAAAAATACATCCAGGTTACAAGTGAAATACATCTAAAAAAATCCAAAATTATTTTGAAATTTTATACTGACTTTGAAATCATGATATAATCGAGATATAGATGTTTATAGAAGTGAAATACATCAAAATTACTTCATGTTATATCTATGTTACATCTATGCTACATCACTGTTACATCAAAATAATAACTAAAATTTTTTGATTAAAATAAAAAAAAGATTGAAAAAACTAAGGATAATTTAATGATGAAAATAAACAAAAAATTTCATTATTTTTTGCAATCAATTTTAGCACAAATGTAACAATTGCAAACAATCACCGAAGCATGTAGTAATATCAATTAAACACGTGTAATTAAGAGTATGAAAAAGCAGCAATTACTGCCTGAACATATAGCACAATGTCGCCATTGTTTTGCGTCTTTGTTTGTAGGTTAGTTTCAATCTGGTGTCGGCTGGCACGCGCGAATTAATTGCAAATTGCACACGCTAGCTGATGCGCGAATGCGTGCGCTGAATGCTAAAAGCGAATAAAATTATTCTCGCATTCAGCTCGCAGAATAAACGAAACACTTGTATCCTGGGATAAAATATAATACCTTGCAAAAAATAAAAGGCATAAATAATTTTATCTGCAGCTTAAGGTTTCATTCATTTACGACTATGCCATAAAAATGAAAATTGTAATAAAATATATGTATATAAACAAATTTTGTTACCCCCTTAAGGATGGACCTCCCCTTAACATCATTAAGAAACAGTCCGATTTTTAAAATTTTTTTTGTTTTGGAATTTATACAAGATGTATAAACCGGAAGTACTTTAAAATTTCAACATTATAGATTCCCAGATGGCGCTTTTGGCAAATCCTTCAATCAAACTCAATCGCGAATCTCCATGCAACGTGTGAAACAATATGAGCAGGTGAATTTATCGACTGGATTTGCATGCGAAACTGACGTATTCCAGATGTATTCCAGACATCCAGTTCGTTCCAGAGTTCGAGTATAATGAAAACTTTCAACTGGTTCCATTTGCATGCAACGACGTTGCCGTCAACTTTTTGTACTTTTCTCTCGTCGTGTTGGATTTGTTGTATATTCGTTCGAGTGGCGGAGGTTCTGGAGAATATCCTTTAAAGGAGTCACTTGCGGGAGAGTTTCTGGAGAGGAGGAGCGCAAAGTTTCCGTCATCGCGTCCAGAAATTGTGCAGAAATCGTCGAGAGACAATGCAAAGCCGGCGAATGGGACGAATGAGTGAGACGGGATGAATCCGGGAATGCGATGAGGGACCGGAAATAAAGCGATTTGTGTATGAGGATTCAAAGCGAACCGAAGAGAAATGCAGATTCGCATTGAAAGAAGAAATCAACAACAATAACTGTAACAAAAACGTAATGACGACACAAAGAGATGGGGAATTATGCATTTCGTTGATTTAAGGATTCCTGGATTCTTGGAGTCCTGGAATTCTGGATGATGTCCTTTCAGGTTGATTAAAATTTTCTTTGAAGAATATTTCAATTTCTTCATTTTTTTTACTGTCTAAATTTTTTATAAAGGTTTTAAAATTTAAATTTCAGTTTTGTTGTATTTTTTGTATCTTTTGTATCCTATTTATATCCTGATTATATCCTTTGAGTATCATTTTTGTATCTCAATTAATTAATATGTACAAATCTTCATCAAATTTTTGGAACTTCACTTCTTTTATTTTTCTTTTTTAAGTTAATCCTGTAATTTTATTATTTCTTCAGGAAATTTTTGTTAGATCTAATGAACTTGGATGTGAATTACCTGTTTGAATCCTCGATACATTAATTGGATTTCCTTCCGCGTGAACTTCGTCTTCGAGCACAATTTGTGGAGTTCTTCCGGTCGATAACGGATTTGGAAGTTGAAGAGGTCGCTGTCATCCTCGGCTGAAAACACAAAAAAGGCAAAAATAAATAAATTACACTTCAAGATTAATAAACTCCTACTTCTACTTAAATTTAATCAAAAACATCCATTTTCACAATCCATTTTCTGCGTTAATTCGTAATTTTTAATTTTCTTCTTCATTACATTCCGCGGATTAATGAACCGGAAAAAATAACTTCCAGGTGGGAATGAAGCTCATTTATTTCTTAATTAACTTCCTTTGAGGACTGATGACGTTGGCAACACTCCAATCCACTTTGTTGGTTAATTATTCTTTTTGTAAATATTTTCTATGCAAGAAGAGAAATTGAAAAAGTAAATTATACATTGATAAATTATTTTGCAGGAAATATTATGCAAATTGTTAAATAAATTAATAGAGCATTATTTCTTTCTATATCTTGTTAAATTCCAAAGTTATTTGATTTTTAGACTTCAATTTTTGAATTTTTTAAAATGAATATAATATTATTTTATGTCCAGAGAATACTAATTTAATAAACTTTAAAAAAATATAATATAATTGAGATAATCTTATTATTTTCAAATTAAAATGTCTTCAAGAATTTTTTCGCAAAAAAAGGGAAACAAAAATATTTTCTGAAAGTATATTAAATTTACTATAAACCGGAAGTTTTATCATAAACATTGAATAATTAGTTAAAAAACTACAACAATATAAACACTCATTTAATTTTTGCAAAAGATAAAAATATATTTTATCATAATTTATCATTTAATTTTAAAGAAAATTTGATACATTATAAACACATCTTAAATATATCTTATTGAATCAATAATTTAAAAATTATTGCAAAGAACAGAGATGATAAAAATAGAATCCAATTGAACAAAAAATCTCTTTCACCAATTTCACTAATGAAAAAAGGACATGTCAAAATGTTAACCATCCGAAAATTTATGGTCCCTAAATAAGTGCACATTCCAGTTGAGTCCTTCGGGGCCGAATGGTCCTTGCAATTCCTCGCCAACAGCCACGAAACAAAAGAGCTCTCTTCGGGAGGAAATCGCAACAGGCGCAAATTTCCAGTTCCAGAAATGCGTGTGAAGCGTAATTTATGAATTCGTTTACAAATGCATTAACTGTGTCAGCAATACCAAGCCTTGAATTTTCCGGGAAAACTCCAAGATTTATGGAAAGTGGAGGCGAGATTAAAATTGTTCGCAAAGTGCAATTAGATAAACACTCAATTGTATTGTTTTAATCGTTTTGAATTCTCGAGGAGTCATCATCTTTTCTATGGGAATTTCTCTTCTTACGTCATTTCCGCTTTATCCTTACATCTCGCAATAGAAATGGAAATGAAAATGTAAATGCGTCGTTTGTTTTGTCCATCGAGGCAACATCACTTCTTCTTTTGCATATCAAACGTTGCAATTTCTGCAAAATTTTGCATTTTGTTTCAACTGTTTTCTTCTTTGAAGTAAACTGTGCGATTTTCATATTTTTGTTGCCATAACAACAGCGTTTATATTCTCTTTTTGTAGGGTTATAAAGTGGAAAGATTTTTCAAATGATGATATCAAAATTTTACTTTTTGAGAAAATATTTTTGCATTTGATTTACACTCCAAATTCAACAATTCTCTGCTTGAATTATGGCATAAAACCCAACATGTCATAGAATATAAAATATATGTATAACAAAACCCTGAGCTTGAGATAATAACGCGAAATGAAATAAAAAATAATATTCGCGCGTAAAATTCGTAATGGCGATGGTTTTATGCGCGCCATTTACATTTGCAGAAACAAAAAGGCAACTAACAACGCGAACGTGTTTCGGCACTAATAAATAACACATGGACGTGAAGTGGAAGCAACAAATTCAACAATGCGTCCGAAAAAGGATACTGCATTAATGGTAGAAAGCGGAAAATGGGAAATGAAGAACAAAAGGAGAGAAAGGAGTAAATTTAAGGATAACAACAATGAAATAACTTTTTCACTGTTCAACGCGTGTAGTCATTAACAAAACAGGGTTTATGAGTGTACACGAAAGTATTTGCAAATTTGATGGAGATATTATAGAAATAAATGTTTAAGTGGAAAATAAAATCCTTGTTTATTTTGTAAAATTTTAATTTTCAATTCATTTTTTGTATTGTTTTTTATATTTGTAAATAATTTCTAAGAATGAATTTAAAGAGTATTAAATTTTTTTTAAAATTATATAAATAATGATGATAATATTCTTTATATCATGTAGAATATTTCAATTTGAAGTTGAAATATAATATTTTTATTTTTTCTGAAAAGTAAGTTGCATGTTTGAAAAGCTATAATTTTTAAACTACTTGTTCAATCTTCATGAAAAAAATTGCAGTTTATAGATAATTTAATATACTTTCAGAAAATATTTTTGTTTGCTTATTTTACTAAAGAAATTTAGATGAAAATTTAATTTGAAAAATTCTTATTATAAAATAGCAATTTAGATCAATATAATATATTTTTAAGTTTATTGCAAATATGTTTGCAACAATATGGGATGTTATTATATATTCCAAAAGCTTATTAAATTAGGTTTCTTTTGGTAGAAAATTTTATTATATTATTTTTTTAAAACTTTGAAATATTGAAGTCTAATTTGGTACAAAAATTTCCATGCTAGGAAACAGGATAATTTGTTTCTAATTGTTCAAAAGCCTGTAACTTTTGATTGTCTGATCAGATTTTAATAATTTTAAAAGAAACTTATAGATAATTTATTGTACTTTTCGAAATTGTTGACGTAAATTCATTTATTTTAAAAGATATTAGTGAAATTAATTTTTGAAGTTTTCTATTCATTTTAAAACATTTTTGGGCAATAAGTTATATATTTGCCGATAATTTCTAAACTATAGAACGAATTAGGATAATTTTTTTACCAATTTAAAGAAAATTAAATTATCTTTAAAATGATATATTCACCTTTGTTTATTGTTATTATAAATAAACAATTATAGAGCTTTAAAATTGAAACATAAACTTAAAATTTAAAACTCAATTTCCACTCAATTTTCTTTCGATAAAACTTTGTTTTTTGATTATCACAAATCAAATTACGACTTGCACTCCCAATTGACACATCTCTCATCCTCCTCACACCCGAAACGGGCAGCCAGCCAGACACGAAGCAATCATCCAGGCAAAAAAAACGGGCATCCCGAAGACAAACAAACAGTGCGAATTCAAACCGACACCCGACCGATAAAATTTCACCTTGGAGAATTGTCTGCGCAGACTTCACAGCAAATCAACGTCGCCCTCGATGTCGCTGTCAGGATTGCAGAAGAAAGCATCCACCCACGCAGCAGGATGGTAACGACTCCACAATGAGGATGTCGTCAAAGAAGCGTGAAGCCACCAACGATCACAAATAGACGACGAGGACGATGAAGCAAAACAACTCGGTCTCTTCGTGTGGAGAAAAACGAACGCGTGAAGCGAGGAAAAACGAGGATAATTCATTCGCCGCCGAAGAAATCAGCTCTTTCTTCCAATTTCTTCCAGGAGAAGTCGAGGAGTGAAGAAAAAGGAAGTGGTGAAGAAACGCAGGGTGTGTTTAATGTGCGAAAAGTTTGGCGAATGCAGATCGCTTACGGTCTGCAATCTGCTTCCGGGGAGGAGTTCCTGTAGGATCATTTACTCATTCAACAAATTTCCAAGTTATCCTGGAAATTACTTTATTTTCCTGGGTTTTTTAAAAGTTTCATTTTGAATATTTACTACGATACATGAAAATGTAATTTAAAAAAAACTTTTTGGAAAAAAATTCAATCGGAAATTTGAAAATTTTTGCAACTTTTTGCAACTTCTGATCAGTTAGTTAATAACAAAATTTATGATCCTTCCCGTTTTTCTTTTCTTGTAGATACATCCTCGTAAATTCGCATCGAGTTGTTTATTTATGCGACACCTTGATTCTTTTCATTATCCTTATTTATCTGCCATGTTGGCGATATAAAATATCGCATGAAATATGGCGGTAAACATAAAAAAAAGTTATGGTTCGTTTTTCTTTGAATAATGTTCAGCAAGCAACGAAGAAGTGAAGGAAAAACCGAGCTTCGAAGAAGAACGCGTGTGAAGACGATAAAAAGACGACGCGTTTAATTTCCGGTTATGGAAAAATATTTATTAGTACGATCGTATACATATGGAAATTTACTATTTGGAAAACTTTCAGATTTCTTCAAGTAACCTTTCTTGGATAATATATTTCTATGAAAATATTTGAAATTTTCAATTTTTTTTTTCAAATTATTGAAAGGTAATTTCGTTTAATTTCATACTATTTTTAAAAATTCAATCAAGATATCATCTCACATGTCATACATGGAAAAATTTTCGTTGAATTTTCATTTCGTTGATGTTTCTGATGCTGTTGGAGATTGTTTATTCATTAGTAGTCTGACATGGTGTGTTTACACATGTCAAAAATATTTACATTTCCTCGACGAGTTCACATGCTGCTGAAAAGTTGGATTTTGAACGTATGAGGCTCATAAACATTTCAATTTCTAATTTCGTATTTCGACATTGTGATCTAAACGCAGCAATGTCTATTTATTCAATCAAGAAAAGTCGTTTAGTTTCTTTGGATTTATTAGCTGCAAGATGAAATGGAAATTGTAAATCGAATGCAAACATCATTAGAAAATCAATTTCATGGAAATTGAATGAGATAATTAAAATTTTCAAGATGTTTTGATTAAAATTTTAAGATGTTGTTGTCTATCGTAAATTAATTTTCAGAAATTTTAAGACAAAGTCAAAAATGTAGAAATCTTAAGAAATGACAAATAATAAATAATAATGGATTATTTAAAAATTGTTATTTCTTATGAAAAGTGCGAATCGTGATTTGATGACTAAAAATTTTGTTAAAAGAAAAACGTTATGATTGAAGATTTCCTAAATCGAGATTTGCTCTTATCTGTAATCGAAGAGTTCATTTCTTTGACATTTGTGCAAGAAACTCGCCTGAAACTGAAGGATGATTTATGTCATCCAATCTGGAACAATAAACGATCCATCAATCGCAAACTAATTAAGATCTTCGATTTTCATCCGGATTCGTTCATTTACGATGATATTTTTAGAATTTCCCCCAGAGAAAAAAAAACTGAGGGAAAAATAAAAATTTAAGAAATTTGTCTAAAAATACATTCACTAAACAAATTTTAATTATTTATAAACTAGATACAATTCACAATAACAATATTTTTAGATACATAATTTTTTGGAGTAAAAAGTTTAAATTGGAATTTAATTAAAAATTTCAATTTCATCAACAAAACAAAGCAATTTTCAAGCTTTACCATGATATTATCATTCAAATTCTAAACTACAAGGATGAAAAGTTGCGAATCTGAAAGCAAATCTGCAAATCAATTTGCTAAAGCAAGCGTTGCAAATTCGCAACCCACAACGATGAATTATTACCAAACTTTGCAACGAATTAGTTGGAAGCTTCGCCCCAGTTCTTATCAATCCTGGACGCTGATAATTTGCACAAAAACTACGTTGAATGAATCTGCAATGGCGAAGGATAATGAAGGAAAATAAATTACAAATTGCATACAAAATGAATTTAATTGAATTCGATGAAATAAATGTGAGACAATTTAATGCGCAACTGTTAATAAGAATTTGATGGCGATTGCCGGTTTCGAGGATAATAAACTACAACGCTAATGGGAAATGAATCTAAGACATTACTGTCGCTTGCAGCTTTCAGGAAACTTCCGGTTTAGAAAATGGGATGGATAAAATTTTTGCGATGGGAGAGTTGAATGCGAATATCGTTTCGATGGGAAGTTATTATGAATTAATGATTATCCCATCGATTTCTCAATTATTCACTTAATTATTCACATAATTCAATTTAAAAAATTTGTTGAAAATTTTTGAAAAATGACAGAAATTATAATTAAATGATTTGAATGAAAATTTCAATGTTGTAACTTTTGAAACAATTCCAACTCTTGATAATTCAAACGCAATTTTGGCATCGATTTTCGCCCAGACATTTGGCATCTTTCACTTCTTCAATATTCAAACAATGTCGTCCAAAATCAGAAGGATTAATTTCGCTATTATTTCATTTCCCAATCTTCACTCTTGAGATTTGAAGTCTTCATTCAGCTGAAAATACAATGGAAAGCAATTTTCAATATTTACTATCTCATCTTTCCAACCATCTTTGTCTTTTGTTGGCATTGAAAACAAAATGGAAGATATTTAATCCGAAAATGATTCAGTTGTCTATAGAACTGGAGGTAATTAATTAAGCCATCCAAGTGTTAATTAGAATAATTTATGGTTTGGGCTGGAGAATGTTCCATTCGTGTCGCATGTAATCAATTTGGAGTCGTGAAAGTTTCCGCTTCAGTTTCCGCTTTCACCTTATCCAACAGGATGAGGATAATGACTGTTATTAGTTAAATATGTTCGTGTCGCATTTGTAATTTGTTTATATTATATATTACGTTATGTGGTGGATTTCTCTAAGGTTTGGATGGTGAGCAATAAGTTATAATAAAAGGACGAAGGGTGATGTTGTTATTTAATAAATTTGTTGAATATTAAACCGGAAATTTGAATGGATATCAAATTTGTAAATTCAGGAATCTGAAATTAAGGATTAAATTTGATTCGTCAACAATTGAAGAAGAATTAATCCAATTTCATTGTGTTTTCGCAGAAAGATAGATAATTTATTGTAGTTTTAAAATATTTTTGGATAATTTCATTATTTTTAATAGTTTTTTTGTTATGGACTTTTTAATGAGAACATGAAGAAAACTAAATTATTTTGAGAGAATTTTTCTTCATAAATTTCAAATCAATGTCACTTCTTTTCAAATTAATTAATTTTCTAAATTTTTAAACATTTTTATTGTACTTTTCCTGTAGTTTTCGAAAGCTTTTACGTTTTTAAATTATCTCAAACAGTTTTTTAGTTATATTAATTTAAATCAGTTAACAAAGATTAGCAAGAAAAATTTTAAAAATTTTTCAAAAATTTGTAAATATGGTATTATCAAATAAAATATAATTATTATCAGATTAAATGATAGATAATTAACTGTAGTTTCATAAACTTTTTAGATAAATTAATTATCTATATCAGTTCTTTTGTTATAAGATTTTTAATAACAATATTTAAAAAGGATAATAAATTTTCTTCTTAAATTTCAAATCAATGTCATTTCTTTTCAAATTAATTAATTTTCTTAATTTTTCAACAAAATTATTGTACTTTTCATGTAGTTTTCAGAAATTTTTACGTTTTTTAATTATCTCAACTACTTCTTTAGTTATATTAATTTAAATCAGTTAATACAGAACATCGAAAAAAAAATTATAATTTTATCTTTTAATTTATAATTATGCTATTCTCTAATATAATAAAGTTTTTATTTAATTAAAAGATAGATAATTAATTGTAGTTTCATAATTTTTTTAGATAATTTAAATATCTATAATAATTCTTTTGTTATTACATTTTTAATAACACCATTTAAAAAGGATAATAACTTCAAATTTAAAATCTAAATGTTTGATAATTAAACAAATAAATTAATTCCTTTTTAACTCATCAAATATTCCAAATAAATTATTAAAAATTGAACTATTTCACATTAATTTCCTCCATAGAAATTTGCCATTAAAATATGCAAATTATTCGAATAATTGCACAAATGAAACTTCCTTGTAATTTATACCACGATTTCTTCATCAATTTCCATGTATGATGATACACTGATATGATATCTTTTCATGTACATGAACAATGTAATTGCAAATCAATAATCGAACAGCAAGTGAAAGAAATAGGACGTCGGAAAATGCAATGAATAAGCAAATAACCGCACGTGGTTTTTCTTTTATGGGTCCTCGTGTTTTTTCTGTGCAAAATTTAATTCCTTTATAGATTAATAACTTTGATAATATCCATCGTCATTATCATGATATTTCAGTGGCTTTCTATCTAATGAATCATTTTTGTTGACGTGGAAAATACGCCATAGATTTTCGTTGGTATTTTGGTGTTTGTTTAATGCAATATTAAAATGGAAATATCGTTTATGTATTGATGAGTAAATCGATAATCTAATGGGTTTATCAATCATCAGGCTAATTGAAAATCGATAATTGAAAAATGACATTTTCCAAAATCAATATAAAATTCAATTATCATATCAGTCATTAATATCAATATACATATTAATATAAAACGAAAAATTAAGATTCTAGAACATTACATTTTTTGAATTTCAATTACAATTTCAATTTCAAAAATTAAATAATATTACTAATTTGATTGTTGTATTTTTGTAAAATTAGTGAATTTTAATTTTTTAACAATCGATTAATGGAGCAATAACAATGAAAAGTCGAACACGTTGGAAAATG
>JARJDZ010003527.1:0-37368 GCA_030264555.1 Aleochara sp. GC000083
TGGAGGTTGGTTCTTTTGGAATCATTGCTAACATGAAGCCACCACCGCCACCTCCGCCACTTCTACTGCCTCCACTGCCGCCTCCGTCCTCGGTGGTCGTCCTCGGGCGTGGCGAAAATCAATATAGCACAGATAGCGCGCGTTCGTTCATTCGTTGGCAGGCAACGTGCGAAGAAGACGAAGAAAAATGAGCGAATATCCTCCACCGTTTCGCTACCACTGGTTGTCCTCCAGAAGGACTCACAACGAAGCCTCAGACGACGATGACGAAGAAGTAAATTCAGCATCAACCACCAACACTTGTCCTTCTTCTTGAAGAAAGCTCCGTGGAAATATTTGCATATTTATGCGTTTGGCACTTTTTTTCGCCCTCCTCGTTCCCGGAAAAACGCAGGGAAGAATTCTTGGAGGTGTCTGATGGAGGGTCTCTCTCATCGAAATTAATCAAGCATGGTGGTTCTCAACGGGCAGCTCGTTATAATTTCGCCCATTTTTTTTTGCCATCCACCACTTCTTCATCTCTTCACCTCGTTGATAAGCCCCGCATGACTCTCTGGAGAAATGAGGTCCTGGATGCTTCGATGGGGTCTTCCCAGCCTCGGAGGACTTCCGGGAGTATTCAAATAAATTGGGAAATCACCGTTACCGTTTTCATTCCGAATGTAAACAACGATTTTATTCGTTTGATGCAGAAGCTGGAAAATTAGCAAAATGCTGAGCCAACCGGAAGTGGGGAATATACATCCTGGAGGGATGCACTTTTCATCCTTAGAAGGAACGTGCAGTGACGTGGAAGGGAGGGAAGGAAGGATCAATAAGTCTTCTTTAAGACAATCAAAGTTTTCCTCAGGTTGAATGCGGCATGGAAAGTTTCTTCGAGGCTTTTGGAGATTTTCAATTGTTTGGGGTTTTTTTGGTGTGTTGCCCAACTTGATTTCCGGTTTCTTAGAAATTTTGGTTTGTATACAAAGTGTTTACAAAGTTTTGTAAATTACTGTTTGAAAATGATTTCATTTTTTGTTGTAAAGTTTTTTCTTTGAAGTTTTGCTTCAAAGTTCAAATTATCACCAAATTTTTCAATTTCCGGTTTCCCTTATATTATTTCATTATTATATTTATATACTGAATGAATGAATCCTATTAACGGTTAGTTTCTTGGATTTTCAAAAATTTTCTTTCTACAAATCTTATTTTCTTCTTGAAATTTTCTTATTTTTCTTCATTTTTATTAATTTTCATGGTTGTTTCAATAAATTTATATCCTGGATTTTGTATAAGAACATTAACATCATTTTCTAAGAAATTTTCAATATTCATAAAATTTTTGTTCAAATTTTGAATTTTCTTTATATTTTTTGTTTTGCAATTTCCAATAGAATTTCCAGAATAAATTTTAAATATTTCTTTGTAACTTATAGTTCTAGAAATTAAATTCAAAACAAATATTTGTAATTTGAATTTGAAATTTCTCATCAAACCCTAAAAATTTAATTTTTTGATTTTCTTTGTTTAAAACATTTCTTCTAGAACAACTAAAAAAAGTATTTATATCAACAACCAATGAACAAATGGATACAGAAAACTCCCGAAACGTAAATAAATAACATTTTACGAGGGGCACGCGTTCCATCTGTCCAAGAACTCCTCCTCTTCTTCCTCTTCTTCCTCCTCTTCCTCCAGAAAACAGTTGAAGCTGAAGAAGTCTTATCCCAAGCATCCGAAGACAAGTTAGCCGAATGACACCAAGAACATGTTGAAATTTAAAGAATTCTGTCGCCGATCCAACTTTAGACAAAGAACTATGCACGCATTTTCCTCCAGGAACCACGAAGAAAAACAGTGGCGCGAAGAAGTAAAATTACTTGTTGGCTTGCCTTTGGCCGCAGGCTGCAATTCGTCAAGCCGATAATTTATTATTCGGACGTGTTCCCTGTGTGCCCTTTTGTTCCCACTTTTTTTTCTTCATCTCTTTCTTAAAACCACCAGAAACCGAATTTTTTCTCCTCTTCGTTTTCTTCTTTTATTCTTATTGTCACCAAACCAATTGTTGTTGCTTTGTTAATGACCTATCTTGTAATGAAATTTCCTTCTTTTCCTCTTCAGGTGACTTCCTCCCTCTGGTTTTGTTGTAATTTTTTTGGAAAACACATTTTCTTTTTTTCTTTCGAAAAGATGATAAAAAAAGATGTCTTGGATCATGAAATCATTTGGTACGTGATTTGTTTATATAAATCAGTAGCGTATCATGTTAATATGTTACAACTTGGGATGGATTTCAATCCGAAAATAGTTGGTTATTTTGAGGAATAAGAAGAATGGAACGAATAGAAGATTTGAATAAGAAGAAGAAGAAGAAGCAATTTCGTTGTTGGTGTTTAGTATGCAAGAATTGTTTGATGGTGTATAAAAGAGGACTGATGTTTAGTGGCTCTTTGTCCAAATCCTTTTGAGTGCTTTGTCCTCGTCTCCAAAGCCTCCGAAGCCTCCAAGTTTCCAAGTTGTCATAGTTGCAATAAAACTTCATTTTTCTTCCATAATTTCTTCGTGTAGTTTTCTCTGACAATGAGAGACATCTTGTGATTTATGTTCCTTCAATTCGAAATATACATATAAATAACAAATATAAAAAAATGTAGTGATTTATTCTTGAGAATTTGCTTCCAGAATTGTTCCAGGTCATTAGCAATGTAATTAGTGGGTTGATATAATTTACATGTGCTTTATAAACTACCACTACTTACTTTTTAATTATAAAGTCATAAAGTTATTAGGTTGCTCTAATTTTCTTGATTTTTTTCTTGCAATTTAAAGATAATTCAAGGATTTTTTATAACAATAAAAATTTTCAGTAAAATTATTCTTTGAAATCGATTGAAAATTCGATTAAGTTTGAAAAATCAATATTATTGATTGATAAAAAACTTTTCGTTTTTTAAAGATAACTTTTGTAACTTTCAAGAATCCTTCTAGAATTTTTGGATGTCACTATAAAATAGCAACTAATAACAAATAAAGTGACTGAAATGAAGATGGAGTGGAATGCACACATCGAAGAAGAGTCCCGAAAAGTGTTCGACAACAAATTGACGCGTTCATTCCATTTGCGCGAATACATTTTGTATTTGCTTCGTTTCGCAGCGAAAACTTTCGGACATGGCACCGGAAGTATCCTCCCATCCAAGAACCCATCCACCTCACTCTATTATTGCATGGATCCGGGACCCGGGATGAGGCGTGCAAGCCCCTTGACGATAATCGCATTTTCAGGGAGCGCAAACATCGTCTTCGATTTATTCACGTTTATATATAAATCCTCCAGGTCCGGATTCAAAACAACAAATTTCAAGAAAACCCCAAGATCTACTACAAAAAGTTATTCTTAGATTGGAATTTAGACCAGATACTAATAGATGGGAAATGGTATTGGATTGGATTTTTGCAAATACAACCCTGTTGTACCAGAAAACGGGAAATGCAAGAACCAAGGGACTTTTCTGGATGCATCATCGGCAAAATGGCGTTTATTGATCGGATTTTCGTAAACGTACATGCGATGAATCATGATTATTCGTCCACCCTTCGTTCCTTCTTCGTTTCGGGCTGAAGAAGTAGAAGAAGCTATCTTCCCGTTTGGAGACCATGGAACGAGAGGACATTACTATGGAAGCCCCATTATGGTCTTGCGGTTGTGGTTTCCATGAAAGCTGAAACGATTCGCTTCGAAATGCATGGCGACAACGCTCCTATCATAGATGACACAAAATGGCGACAAAAACGATGAGTCAATTCGGCAAATTGCATTCGAACACTTTTATTAAACATTTATGAAGCTGCAGTAAGCCATTTTGAGATGGACATCCATTTCGGTGACAATGACTTGCATCATCGATTGGGGTGGAATATTCTAGAATGTTCCCCTCAGAAACAGAAAAATCGATAACTACTGATCAAATTTGGGCAAAAATTTCAGCTGTCTCATCCTCCCCTCACCAAACCATGACCCTACATACTCAACCATACAATACCAACTGATCCCGGATACAATTAAACCCACCATGGAGGATTTCAAGGGTGACAATTACGAAGCCAACACTCCGGATGAAATTTAGCAGTTCCCATGCAATTTCCAGCACTTATTGATTATGATTGCATTGCTCCCCTTCTTTTTTCGATCACCCTCATCATCCATCTCTTTCTATCCAGCTTGGAAGTCATCCAGCTTGGAGGATAAATGTGGAAATCGTTTGTTTCGTTGCAGCAAAGTGACGAAAGTTTAATTCCTTCCCCCTCTCCTCTTCCTTCCCCAGTTTCTTCGTCCATGTCCCGAAGAGACGAGACGACAGTGAAGATTTGTTGTAATTCCGTGGTCTCAAACTGGATGGGCTTCACTTCGGATACGAATTGAAGCGGTGCCATCCAACTGGAAGAGACTGGCCAAAAAAAAGATGGTGGTGTGGGAGTGAGGAAAAGGAGGAAAAGAAGCAGACCGCACGTCTATTAACGCCCGAAGGCATTTGTTTGGCTTAAACATCCCATTCATTAATCAACGAACTTTCCTAATGTTCGCTAACGAACTTGATGGAGCTTTCCAATGCCAGAAAAGTCTAATTCACTTTTTTCGATCGGGGTAATGAAAATTGGATCTGGCAAATCATCCAAAAACAGAGTATCAACAATAATGGGTCTTGGAATGTTCCAGAATCGTCTAGAATGTTTGGAATGTTCTAGAATAGTCTAGAAGTTTCTATGTTATTCGAAGGTAGTCCCCAAAATTCTAGAATGTTCTGGAATAATCTAGACTTTTCTAGAAGCCTTCATAATCTCCCAGTATCGACTAGAATATTCTAGAATAGTCTAGAAGTTTCTAGAATAAGTCAAAAGCTTCTAGAAAGTTCTAGAATGTTCTAGAACAAACCAGAATCTTCTAGAATGTTCTAGAATAATCTAGAAGCTTCCATAGGCTTCTGGATAACTCTAGAACGTTTCGATTCCTATGGAAACTTCCAGAATGTTCTAGAACATTCTAGAAAATTCCAAGCCTTCTAGATTATTGATTGGCTAGTATTTTCCCATGCAATCAAATATTTATCGCATCTGAAGAGTTTTCGATTACTTCCAAGTTTGTTCTAATGCCAAGACCTCCTCCGGGCTTCATTTCCTCCATCCCCGGCGTAATTCTCCTATTTTTCTTCCACTCTTCTTCTTCTTTTTCCTTCCTCAGTCTCTTCAGCTCCCGATACAAATGTCTCAATTAATCGACGCAGCCACACGGGAAAGAAACTATCCGTCTGTGAAACGGAAAAAAGCGTGCGCAATCAATGGCCGAAACGAACCCAACCCCTTAGTGACACTCCTTCAGGAAACCCCAAAGAGCAACGCGCAAAATTGATTTGTTTTTCTTCAATATACTTACTATACATTTTCAATGTTTAACCATTGATATAACAATCAGAGAGGAAGAAAACAATTGGGTACTAATTTTTATTTTAGAAACGTTGATATGATGATAAATGAAGACATTAAGATTGATGGTATGCTCTGGGGATACGTATGATTGTTGGGCATCGATGTCTTCGGGCGGGAATCGAATCAAAGAGTTCGAGCATGAAGAAGAAAAACGAAGAGAAAAGCAGGAGAAAATAAACGCATGGCTTGTGGCAGGTCTTGTCTATATTTCTGTACTACACAAACGTTGAGAACCACCCACGAAGACGTTGGTTTAATGCTCGAAGTCAGTGGTATGTGAATCCAGATGAGAAGACTCAAGAATCTTCAGAGGTATCATCGTAACTTTCTTGTTTTTCTATAGTTTTCATGCAGATATACAATTTCCAAAAGGTCGAGAAGATGTTGTCCATGAAACACGACCATGAGGTATCTTGTAATCACATGCTGCGGAATTCTTTGATGGTACGTGTCTACCATTTTCAATTTTCTGGTTAAAATGCGTTCAAGATATCAATCACTTGAAGAAATATTCAAAAATCTTCTTTGACATTTTTAATGAGGTATTTCTAACTCCAAAAATTTAGGTCTTAATTTGAAAGAAACTTTGTTTTGCAATCGTTTTTGTCCATTTACCCACAATTCCTCCTGCTCCTTTGTCCTTCTTTGTTGTTTCTTTCTGGGTTACTCTCTCATGATTATTCCTGTGCATATTCACATCATCCATGACTCGAGTATGAAGACACACGACGACAATTCCGCAATTCCCAACCGTATGATGCCGAGTTTAATTAAGCCCTCAGTGCTTCTGCACATTCTGCACGCGGTAATTCTGGAAGAGGATGTGCTCCCATGGTACCAACACCTCTTCCATCTCTCCTCTTCAGTGTTGGTGATGGTAATGGTGATGTTGGCCCACCCAAGTAGTCATTTTTGCTTGGGTTTCGTGCAAATTAGATTTGCGCACTCTTTCATTGCGTTTATTCGCGCGAATTTCACTGCATTAAAAAACAAACAAACGTCACAGAAAAAGACGTCCAAAAATTAAAATTTTCATTGTTATTTCAAATATTTTATCATGAAGTTACGTCTCTAATGAAATTTTCAGCAAGAGTATCTTTATTTGCAGAAAATTTGTAATTTTTTGTATTTGAAACGGAAATATGTCATGGGGGAATTTAATGATTTGATATGTGGATAAGGATACGTTCTGATGTCTGAAGCAGAAGTTATTCTATTATTTGATAAAGCATCCGGGGATTTTTCAGGAGTAAATTGTGTTCAAATAAACGGGAAGGAATATCAAATCGCGTACGTCTCATCAAGATTAAAGAAGATTTATGCAGGTATGGATACAAATAGTAGGATGATATAGGATGGAAATGCGGGAAATTCTTAGATTTCTCATATTTTCCGGGTGTATTTATTCTTGATAGATGGGGACCGGAAGGAAGGAAGGAACTGAATGTTTGGATAGATCATCTGAGAGGGTTTAACGTTTAATAATCCAGGAAGACTGGAAATAAATCTTTTTGAGAATGATTTTGGTTTTTCAACTGATGTTTAATATAATAATTTGAAAAATGAGTTTGTTAGATGTGGAATTTTAGAATTTGATTCTAGAATAATCTAGAGAATTCCAGAGTGTTCCAGACTATTCTAGAATGTTCTAGAGTAATCTAGAAAATTCCAGTATGTTCCAGATTATTCTAGAATGTTCTAGAATGTTCTAGAAAGTTTCTTGACATTAATAACAGTTTCTTTGAGGATTATCACCAAATTGATGTTTTTTAACTCTTTTTTGTCCAGATTTATCCTTGATATTTTGAAATATCAAAAAACTACTAATCTTAAGAATTTTTCAAACAAAAAACCAGGAAGATTTGAATCATCCTTGCTAGTTGTAATTCCTTCCTGTCTTTTACATATTGTTTTTATCCTTGAATCAATAAACAGAACCCTCGAAACCCCAATAAAACAACCCTGTTTAACCAACAACAAAAAAGGAACAACACTGGACATGGGACATGGGATCGTTTGAATGTTTTAGCATATGTTATTGAGGTTACTGTCCAAACAACATTTTGTACATGGAAGACATGGAAGCGTATGGCCTGGAATTCATTGAGGAATTGCAAAATGTCGTCCTCGAGCACTTCAATAAAAGTCTGCACCATTTGTTCCAACATATTCAAGACATTTTTTGCTTCTTCTTTTCGTTCTTTTTGTCCAAAAATAAATAGGCCCAAATATTACACATATCCTCAATGTCTTTGGATGTCATTATGAGATGTCCAAAAATGTTGTAAATACCAAAAAACTAAAGGGTCTTGTTAAAAGGGTTCTTCGGACGTGCAAATGTCCTGAATTAACAAACAACTAGACAAAAACTTCTGGGAGTTGTTCTAAGCTCATTGCGAATTCCAAACGAGTTTTCCTTGTACTCGCATGTAAATCCATGTAAATCCCATTGGTTTTTCATCTTTGACAATGATCTATGTCCTTGGGAAAATTTTAGACAGCCAATTAAACAAATAACAACCTAAAATATATCAAAAATCGTTTGGAATTCTTTCCGGTAGTTTTCAAAATATTATCTTATAAAATAAACAAAAAAGATGACAGGAAAATTGTTTATTTTTAAAACTGAACTTTCCCGGTTTTTCCTGATGTATATTATTATAAAATTTGTTAGTACATATCATTTAACACTTCACAGTTTTCAAAACAATGAACAACTAAATAAAAATCACACAATCATGGATTGAATTTTTGAGCAATTTCTACCAGTAATTTTTTTTTTCGGGAAAATGTTATTGTTGGATTTGGTGGATTCAATGCTCGAAATTCCCGGTTGGTTTCCTGTATTTTGCTGAATTTATCGATTCATTCCACTATGGCATATGAATATTTAATGGGAGTCGAACAATAAAACGCAAACTTTTGCGTTGGTCCTCCGGCCAATTTTCTATTCATACAACCTTTTGTTACTTCTTTGTTTTCCGGCGTTTTTTCTTGTTGGTTTTTCACATTTTTCATTATTTCAATTGATATGGTTGTAGATAATTGTAGAAAAAGTGGTTCCATCTTTGATTTTTTCAAGGAATAGATTTAATCAAAAAAAAAAAATGGTTGGAGATTGATTATTAAATTAATATCAAAAAAATGATTAGTTTTGCAAAAATTTCTTTACCAACTAGTTTATCTTCAAGATAATTTCATAAATTCAATGATGAATCAATTTTATACCAGAAAACTCCATGATTTTCAATTGATCCAATTTTTTTCCAAGAATTTTTGGACAGTTGTGTATCTAAGGTACAAACTGATTGATCTTCAACTTCAAATTCTTTTCTGATTTACTCAAGACTTGAGACTTGAAGTGTGCAACATGCACGAGATGCTTTTGCACGATTTATTCGCAATGTTGAGGCCATCATTGAAGACGTCGAAGAAGACCACGAAGAAATAAGAAAATGCTGGAGTTGCTGGAGGAGTTGGAAGCTAATCAAAAAATGAGATCTAACCTCACGAGCACGACTCAACAAGGAGACCTTTCCCGCTTCCCGCATATGGAAATGACCCCGAAATGACCCTACAACAAATGACCCAAAAAGGTTCTGGGAAACTTCAGAAAATTCCAATAGAAAAAAATTGCATTTTGGATGGAATTCTGAATGTAGATACAAGTTGACAGTTGTGGCAATGGTAGCAATGGTGGTAATGGTGATGGTAAAGGTGGTGCATTGCCACCCACACAGGAAGAACACGGGAAAGACGGAAGTCGATGGCGCACACATTCAACACAGCTGAGAGAGGTCAGCACGCATGCGTACGCCCAATATCAATATTGTGTGGCGGCCTCATTTTGCCGCCTCCAACCACCCACAACCACCTTCAACCACCTCTTCGTGTCCTCATCGTCTTTTATTTCACTGATTTCAATCTTCAGATGTTTTCTTATGGTTCAAATGGTTACTATGGTAACTAAACAAGATGGTTGATTTTTTTTGAAATTTTTGACATGGCTGTACGTGGGTTTCCCCTGACTACATTTGAACCATGCAGACAATCGAGACCATGGAAAATCCACCCTAACCACTTCTAGTTGTAGACTACTCAACTTACTTAATGGTTGCGTATGGTTAGGAAGTCATCATCATCTCTTTTCCGGGATGACAGTTTTCCATGATGTGTAACCCCCTCAATTTTCCAACCCTCTAACATTTTTGAGTCTTCCTTGTAATCATGTGCATAGAAAACTCTTCAGGGTTCTTCAGTACTATTTTTAAAATAGTAATATTTAAATTTTAAATTTTATTTTGATGTGAAAGTTTGGAGTCATTAATCAAATTAGAATTAGCTTAAAGGTCACATCTATAATGGATTTAAATCAACCACTTCCTCTTTACCCTCGAGTCCCTCCAGTTCCTCGAGTTCATGGTGTGATGTCTGCTGGTTGCGGATGGTTTGAGGAACACTCTTCAGTCGCATAATTAAACATTTAAAGTTATAACACGCTCGATGTAATTCATTATGAACGAGCCACCATATGTGGCTTTGAAGCTACCACTTCTTTTTGCTCTTTGCTTTCCTCATTTAAATCTATGGCCACGAATGGTTCGTGCAGACCACGAAGAGAAGAACCCAACGCTGGGTTCGATGGGTTTTTGCTTTCACTTCCTAAATGCTCGAGGTTACAAAGTCTTTTAAATAATTTAACTTTTCCCTCGTGTTTTTCAGACTTTCCATTTCTATTTCTATGGAGGAAAAAGAAAGAAGTGTGGTGATAAATTTTATATCTTTTTGGAAAATTTAATACGATTTTAGAACAAAAAGAAGTCCTGATTTATATTTTTTGAAAGAATAAATAATTACTTTAGAAGTTCGTATTATAATTTCTGCAGAAATTGTTTCCATAAAAAAATTCTTCAAAATTAAAGATACATTTTTTTCAATTACATTTAAAACAAATATTTTACTATCAAAAATTTCGAAAAATTCATGAATTTTATTTGAAAACTCAAATTTCATTTGAATATTAAATTTACAATTATTACAGTTATAATTTTTAACCATAAATAATTACAAATCTCATTTTGTTATTTTCCCACATTCTCACATAATGAATTCAATTGTTAATCTCAAAGAAAGATCTTTCTTCAAGTGTGAAAAATACGAACAACTCTTAATTACAATTGCTGTTGATTTAATTAACTCCAAATGAAGACATCTCAAAGAAGTGTAAATTGAACAAACTTTAAAATTACAAAACTTGAAATTAAAAAATCAACTAATTTATTTCATTCCACATTCAGATATTTCATCTACAATTTTCATTAAAATATAACAAATGGAAACAATTAACAATAAGTTTTTCCACTTTAATTTGCAACAATTGTTCCTTTCTTGTTTATTGTTTGCAATTTAATGGAAACCATGTCGAATGAATTTCCCATGAAGTGTACCATTCTCAGATAACGAATGTGACTTTAAGAGTCAAGTGTAAGACATTGACATTAATAAACATGTCGACAAAAAGAAGTTGAGAAGTGTAATGAAAGATAGAAACGTGTTTGCAAGAAATGCAACTCGTCCAAGACTTGTTACACTTGTTTCTTTTTTTTGTTGTATTTGTTGTTGTTGTTTATATTCTCTTCGTGTTGTTGGTGTTCGCGACATTGCATAATGTCATCGTTAAACAACCGCATCATTGTTCTAAACTCGTTGCATGTGTCAATAACTAAAGCTGAAGACTAAAGACTAAAGATCTTCGAGTAAATCGACTCCAAGAATTGTAAGATTTTCTATGAACTGTGAATTCTTTGACTTTGTTTCTGAAAATTTTAAACAATAAGGTATGAAATCATTAAGAAAAGAGTCTTGAAGACTTTGGTCCATTGTTTCAGTTAATTTGTTTGTTAATTGTGAATCAAGATGAATTGAAGATGATTAATTTGATGAAATAATTAGCATTTGTTTTTATGTTGTTTTATATGTTGAATAAATGATTACATCGTGGAAATTGGTTCAGTTTTGGGTTCGTGAACCGTTAATTTTCACATCATTCTTTTTATTCATTGTCAAGTTAGATTTAGTTTAGTTTTTAGTGCGGATTTCCGTTAGATGCTAAATGAACCTTAAAACTATTAAAATTCAAATTTTTTCATTTTCAAAATTTTATTTGTATCCAATTATTTAAAATATTTGTAATTTACTAATAGATTAGTAAATATATTATTTGAATTACTTAACATGTCAAATTATTTTGAAAAAAGTCTATAAATTAAATTAAAAAAAAAAATTAGTTTCGCATTCAAATTTTAAACTTCAATCAAGATTATTTTTTGTTTTACTTAAAATCAACAAATTTCATTGATTCATCAACAAATACATTAATTCAGTTAGTTAACAATAAATATTTATCAGTCCAAATAAACAACAAATTAGAATTTGTTTGATGCATTTGTTGCACAATTAAACATAATGCATTATTTTGTTTTGTATTTCCTTTTAATTAAATATCCTTTATTTCTTTGTTATTGTCATCAAATGTCCTGAAATTTCAGTGTTTCAAATTAATGAATTTTGTCAATTCAAAATCCTCGAATCATAATTGCAATTTGATCAGATTTCATTGTAATCAAATTCGAATTGATTAACATTTTCAATGAATTGCGTTTCGTTAATTAATTGAAGATGAAATTTATTAAATTCCTGCAGGGAATTATTTATTGTAATTTCCAATAGAGCAGAATGATTTTATCATTTCAAATATATTGTTTATCAATTGAAAAGTTGAGTTTAATAGATAATATGATAAAATTTATTTTCCATCTCGTCAAAAAAAACACAATAAATATTCAATTTATTTTTTTGAATCAACTCGATTATTTTTTTCTGAACATAAATCTATGATTGAATCAAATCAATAATTGAATCACTGAAAAACCCTCGATTTGAACCAACAAGGAATGAGATTGAATACAACGTATTAACTTTTTACGACGATTTTCCTATCTTTTCCGCCCATCGAAAGACCAACGATGCTCGTGATGTAATAACATGGTGAAATAACAAAATAATTTGCGGTTTTCCTGCCTCGCTCGGTTCTAATTGCATTATTCGAGTAGAAATGTGTGCACTTGTTCGAAAAACAACTCCAATGACTATATTTATAAAGTTTCATAAAGCCGGAAGTATTCAATTAGCAAATAGATATTTTTAATGGGTAACTATGCTGTTTGCTAAATTTTCCCATTATTTCCCGCATTTAACTTGTTTAACTTTAACGATGACAATATAGGTTCATGGGTTCTTATTTTGAATGTTATTGTTGGCTTCGTTTTTCCCACGATTTGTTGTCTAGGGCAATAATTGTCAGTGGAAGCTATTAAGTAATTAAAATTATAGGTTTTAACGAAACATCCTCATTTAGACTAGAAAACTAGAAATTAACCTTTGGGCAGAGAAATGCAGAAAATAATTTTATATGATTTGTTTATAGGGAAAATTGTGTGAAAATTTGTGAGATAATTTGTGATTTCCTTCCAAAACGACTTAAATTTCCTGTTGGAAGATTTTAATTACTGGTTTTTGTTTAAAAGACATACATTTATAACATTTTTCCATATTTTTTAAATTTGTTGATGTTTATTCATTTTTTAGACCATGTAACGACATCTTTGAGAGAAAAACTTACTTTTTCATAACTTAAGTAACAAAATTCTGTAAACCTACTTAAATTTTAAGTTAAACTACAAATTTTTGGTTAATCAAGTTTAACAACTTTTTCCAATATTATTTCTTTCCCAAATTTTATTTTTATAATATTTAATTTTATTTCATTCATTCGTTTACCTAGAAATAATCATTTCTAAATTTAATCAATCAATAAATGATATATTTACCTGGAAACCAGTCGAAACATAGCAACAAATATTTCCATGAATAATTATCCTTCTGGTTAACACCCACGCATAAACCCTATTGTTCTTGGATTGGTAAATAATTAGTAATTACTTTGGCTGCCTCAATTTCTCTCGAAGTCTTCGAAATTAATGAACCTCCAGTTCAACAACTACAACAATGATACCAAAGATATACAAGAACATTTTATCATCCAGGATAACAACAATTATCATCTCCTTATCTTCTGGTATTGATTAGAGTTGGATCTACACCTAAATGTTAAAAGAATTTATCCTGGAATGCAAAATAATACAAGAATATAATTTTCTAAGATTTCTAGTACCAACATTTTAAGACAATATCCTGATAGTGATACAATCCATGGAGGATTAGTCACCTCTTGGGCTTTCATCCAGGATCTATGAATCACGAATTTCTGGACCCTGCATCAATTATTTCCCAGTTTCCTCTCCTGAGGGTCCAAAACTACAGATTAATCTGTTTCGGACCTTGGATCGATCGCCCCAAATTCGTGCAGTTCATCCAGGGATACAATTCCAAATTTTGTGTACAACTCCTCTGGTATCCATGGCATCCAACGAATTAGTTGTCATGGTAACGATTAAATTAATTTCCAAACATAGTTTTGTATTTATATTTGGTTCATGAGGGGAAATGGAAGGATCCAATTTTATTTTGTGACTAATCGAAGACCTTCCATCTTCATCTTCAGCTGCTAACTGAGATAAATTGAACTAGGGGTCATCAGTTTCCCGAATTTCCCCCCACAGGTTTCTTAATTATTAAAGGGTCTGTAATCCTAGGTAATGAAAATTTGGTACAATGATAAAATTAAATACAGAGGGTTCAAAAATGGTCTGAAACATACATTTCAAAGTATAATTAATTTGAAGGATAATTTCCTTGTTGTATTGTAATTTTGAATGGTTCAATGTTTACAATGAAGGAATTAAATATTCGTAATTAATTGATAGGTATCTCTATTAGTAATTAAAAATTTTATTAATTACCATTCATGGGGTTTAAGGATTATTTCATTTATCAATTACTAATGATAAATTATTCATTAAGGATTAAACCTTTCATGATATTCATTAGTTATTTACAGTTCAATTTATCGCAAATTACAATTCAAATAAATAAAAGTTGAAAACATGTTTTTTAGTCCTTGTAAAGTTTTGATTTGTTGTTTGTTTCAAAAAGTTTAAATCGTACATCGTTATCAATTCCCAGAATAATAATTTCACCCCCAAAACGGCATTCATTACACCGGAAATAGTAAAAAATGAAAGTCGAAACATTTAAACTAGCCCTTATCTTCATCGTTCCATAAAGTTCAGTCACCTTTTGATATTTCAACGTCGAGTTATTCCTAAAATTACGAGTCTAATTTCAATGGTGCATAATACTTTTTCCCTCGTCCTCTTTCCCATAATTCCAACAACCAACCCTCTTATCAAACGCACGTACAAAGCTCATTCCACACTCAAACTTGCCTCGTATAAATCGAGCGTATGAGAATCCAGAATTGGAAACGTTTTCCTGTACATTTTCCTTGTGTGGATTCGTGGAAGTTTTCCACGATGGTAGCACCGCCATATTGTTCCATTCCAGCAGTCCTTTTGCATGCGTTCCGTTTCATTTTCACCGCTTCCTACAATTTTCGTTTCATGCACACAAACGGCTGGATGTTTCCTCTCGTAGACGAAATCACGCGAAATTCTCTTTTTTCATTGCCTCCCGTCAAAAACGCAATTAACCTTTACTTCACTCTACCCTAACCTCCCCATGTCCGACATTATTCTAATCGAAAATCCACCCTCGAAGGGCGAAAAACAAACACGAAACACGAAAAACATCCAGGGAAAAATTGCTTTGTAAATGAGGTTGTAATTACTTCACATTTTAATTACAGATATTCCAAATACTTTTCCTGAAAAAATAACTTTATTGCAGTTTTCCACCAAAGGGGTGGTTTTAATTTATTGATTGATTCAATTGTTTCAACCATCCACAATTTCCCCCCTCAAAAAATACAGTTTCCTTCTCTTTAAACTTGTAATTTATTGATTTTTTTGTTTAGTTGAACCATCCCCCAAAATTGCAGTTTTCTACCCTCTTTAAATTGTAAATTATTGATTAATTCAGTTATCTCGAGTCGTCAATCAGGGATGGCACTAATTGTTGTGCCCAACATGGAAGGAAGCTGTAAACAGCCCAAATGTTGGGTTCTAATGATCCTCCCGTTTTGGGGGTTGGTAAAGGGTTGGGAAAACCTCAACCGTCGTCGACGACGACTCGACCAAACTAATTATCTTATTGTCCGGCTGTCGGGCACAACATGCCACCCTCACCCTGGTTGATTAGTGACTGCACTTAGTTGCTTGTTTCAATGTTGTTCCACCCCTTCAGGCACCATGACACTTCAGTTAGATGTCCCACTGATGATCAATTACAATAACACTTCCAAATTTACAAATAAAAGGGGCGAAAAGAAATTGAGATGTTATCATTTCATATGTTGGTCAGACATTTGACTTCATTGCATATTTGAAAAGGGTTGATGGACGTTGAAATGACCTTTTCATGTTCAAGAAAAACAGCAATAACAAAAGGTTAAGTTACCTGAAGAGCAGGAATTATTAATTTGATGAAGTCAATAAGAAAATTTTCAATATGTTTATTGTTGATAAGGACTCTACAGAAATCTGTAATTTGAATCTGTAATTAATTACTTATCGTTTGTTTGTATTAAGTAATTTTTTCAATGGCTGACAACAAAAAACACAATTGAGAAATTTTTTCTTTTCACTTATTACTTTAATCATCAGTTGACATATAAATGACCATTATATTACACATATTACCATCTTTGATTTATTATTGCATGGGAAATCCAAACAATTGTGCTTCCTGCACATGAAACTCATCACAAATTGAGTAAACACCTGTAAAATTTCCTGAGAATTTCTTCGTTTGTTACTTCGTTGGTTAATTTTTGAAATAACATATCATTACTGACATCATAACTGATGGTTACATTTTATTACCTTGTTGATAAATTGACTCCTTGAACCACTCAAGATTACAAAAAATAATACAATGTAAAACTTGGAAGTTTTGAATGGAAATATTAATCAAAAATCGCTTTGTAATCTATTTTCGGAACTAAATTGTTGTTGAATGTGCAGATCGCTTCGTTTCGTCTTCTTGGAAAGGTAGAAGACAATATTCTTAGTTGGGAAACTTGAAAACTATTGTACAACTTACAACATCCGACTTTGCAGAGCTATTAGAATGTATAAGAAGGATCGTCTCGAGTGAACTCAAGACTTTGGGCGAAATTTCTGAATGAAATGCGAACGAAGATCGCGAGTTGAAGTTCACCAAGGAACAAGCTTCTTGAGGAAGAAGCGGGAGAATAAGGAGGCGGCAATAAAACTTCTTGGGAGTTAATATAAGAAGAAGCTGAAGACTGGGAAAATGTTGGAGTTGAAATGCGACTTGGAGAAGTTTTATAATGAAATTTCGATATTATTGGACAATTTATTGCTATCATCAATTTCAAATTAATTAATTTTTTAGTTTTATGAGGTTCTGTTCATAAAATTCATATTTTATACCAGGAAAGTTGCTTGATGTCAAATGTTACAAAAAAATTATTAAAATTTCACTTGAAAAAATTAAGAATAAGATTTTTCTTAAGATTTTCATTTTCCATGTTGTTGACTATAATTCCTCCAGGATTAAAATGAAAATACGTTTGAAAATCTTTATCCATCGACAAAAATATAAGAATTAAGCAAACTTAATCTCTGTTATTAGTTTTTCCTCGGCAAATACACGCCAAACGAAGGCAAAAAATTCTGCACACTATTTTCCCTCTTCTTGAGTCTGCAGACTAATCCTTTTCATTACGTTTAATAATTTTGTTCCTTCATGGATTACACAGAAATAAAACCAAGAAAAATCCACCTCTAATTAATTAATGTCTGCAGTTTTTAATTAAAATCGTTGATACCTTGTAAAATTATAAATTTTTAAGCTTTAATGAAATGAATTTTTGAAATTTGAATTGCTGAAATAGAAACAAAGCAAGCAGCACATTGTCCATTAGAGAAGTCATCAAGTGGAAAGCCGAAGAAATCGAATTTCCTATCGCTTCCCATATCGCATGGTTTGCCTCCATCTGAAGAGCGCAGTTGATGGTTTTCCTCGCGTACCAATATTGCCAATATTCGATGCGATCGAATGCAATCATTGTGTTCGTTTCAGTTCACCATTCGTGGTTTATGCGTTTATATTTCTTCGATGCAGGCGATGCAATGAAGATTCGAGAAACCTTGGCTGCACTGCTGGGTTGATGATGGCTCCTAATGTCGATGGGTTTATGCATTGTATTGATTGAGTTATCGATTTCGTGGGCGAGCAAGGAACGAGGAAGGAACGCGTGACTGCATCGAATATGGATGCAATTCGCAACAATGTGCGAAGCATGGCGTGAATATCGTGCATGGCGATGCGGAATTAATTGATGCATTCCGCTTCATTCGTTTTTCGCACTGTATCCAAGGCGTTTATGGATATTGCTGTTTTGCAACAATATTGTGAGTCGTATTGGAATCGAATCCGCCATGGATTTGTAAGTTTTCAAATGCGAAACTTTTCTGTCTGGATACATTATCGGAAAATGTTGACTCCGAGTAAAAGTTTAGTTTAGAAATTGTTGTTTCCATGGATTTAGTTTTATAGTTGGATACAAACATTTTCAAGTGATAAAAGAAAAACGTTTTGAAATGAAGTCATTTCTTGTATTTCTGAATTGTGTCTTAATTAATTTTTACACATCAATAGACACCTAATAAATTACTAATTAATTATCGATAGAAATCCATGGCTACCATTAATTCTTAGTTGCCATCTTCTTGAGCCTATTCTTGAGCAATTAAGATTTCTTCTGGACGTCACTTAAAAAAATAATCATATAATAGACTTCTCTTCACGTCTTTCACGTTTTTCCTTATTTCTAATGGAAACTTGAGCCTTGGTTGTAATTCAAGTGTGTCCATCATAGACACTCCTGCAAGTTTATTAATTAATCGAAACGACACGAGTCTAGCTGTACTTTTAAGCCTTTGAACTCCAACTCTTGCAGCCCGAACATAATTAATGATTATGGTCAGTGCCCAGCTATATAGCAACAACGCCCACATAGTTTGCCTTTTCGTGCTTCATTTCGTTTGCTTTGGCTTTTTCCTAATTGACTTCGAGCTTAATGGGTGGCAAAGAAACTATTATCAAAGCCACCAGACAGTATTTAATCGTAGTCTTCGATGAAATTCTATTTTACATGCATTTTTAATGTGCATTCAAATAGTAATTTTAAAAAATACCGGAAATTATTATTGGAGCGCCTTAAGTGAGAAGTTTGGGAACTAAAATTTTTGAATCTTCGATTGTGTAACAGTTTCCACCCTATGATAATTATGAATTTTCTTAGATCACTCATTCCTGATGTTCAGCAAATGAAATGCAAGAAATTTCCTCCATTATTACAGCTATTTCATGTTTTCTGACCATGCAGCTAATTCCCAACAACTTCATTTACGTCCAGCAAGTTTTTCGACGAATTCCTTCCACTTGAAGTCAACCGACATCTGCAAATTTTTTTCCTTCTTTTAATGATCGTATCGTGCGACAGGCAAGTTTGCCATTTAGCACCCCATGCATAAACCAGCAACGAAAGAGTAATTACGAATCTGAAGAACAAAGTTGCCCGACGTTTTCTATGACCATGCCATTGAATTGCGTTTGTTTTGTTGCGCTGCGCATTCCGGCAGAGATTATGGACGTAAAGCACAAGATGTGCGTGCAAATGCGGCGAATTAATGGTCCGCGACAAAGTGCATAAATTTCCAGATAAAAACCGCATTAGCTCGGAGTGCACAAGCGCGGGAAAGTTGGGAATGAAAAAGTTGTGATTGTGACATTTTATCATATATGCACATGGGGGACTTTTGCATGCCGAACGACGAATGTTTGCATTCCGTGCGACGGGCGAGGTTCGCCGCAAATGAGCACGAGTGGAAAATGGAATCCGGGAGAATTTGCAATGAATGGGAAAAGTGGAAATGTCGCTTTGCAAGCCGCGACTAAATCAGATTATCACCAGCTCGACGCCGCACGTTTCGCAGCAGGGCGGAAACGCCGATGCATAAAGAACGAATCGCTCAAGCCTTTGTCATACTTACACGAGATTAAAAACTGATTGTCGATGCATGATAGCGCAATATTTTCCTTGTTTTTCTCTCGCCGAACTTTAAATCGGGTATTTTATGACGCGTGATTACAGAGTGCTCATGCTGAGAGTTCGTGCAAGTAATTGAAATGTTTGACTAAGGATTATAGTTGATTCTTCGCCCGTTAAAGAATCTTATTGTTATTTAAGTGTGCACAACATATTCAGAAAGCGCCCACGCAAATTATATCTTCTCTGCTTGATATCTACATCTTTATGTTTATGTTAAGCATAGTAATTGAATTGTTTACGTATGTGTCAATTGAAGTGCATTTAAAGCGCTAAATCATTTCGTTTAAGCTTTGTTGTTAACAATTTTGATTGCAAGATGCTTTACATATTTGAATATTTGAATTGTTAGTTCTGCAAAAGCGGTAAACATAATTACGCTTCTAATTGAAAATTGTATTCAAAATATTACATAAACTATCCTAAATTGCAATATTTGAGGTTGTGGCAATCAAAAATCGTGCAAATTGTTACTAATTTATTAATTATTTGATAATAAACAAGTGGTGATATCTATTTGACAGAAGCAAAAGTTCTACACACCACTCTACAGCAGCTACAATAACAACTTCTTTGATTAGGCCTAATTTCAATAAATACCTCCAGAAACCAGTTACATATTATACTACGTATTCAATTCCACCATTTTTTGAATAAAATTATTGCAATTTAAGAAAATTGATAAAATTTCACTGGCAATATTAGTTCTAAAAAGTACCACTTTTGCTACAATGGCGTTAGTGTGCAATAACCTTAACATTTTGAGTAACGAAATATTGAATTTCTAAAACAATATTGCAAAGACTATGGTTATTGAAGTAAGAAATCGTATAAATTCATATAAATTAGTATAGATTGTTTTTATTTTTTTAAGAATTTGGTAATCAATAAGTGGTGATATCTATTTATCAGTAGCTAAAGTTCTTCATTTAACTCTGCCACTGCTACAATAGCAACTTCTTTAATCAGCCTTAATTTCAATAAATATCTTCAGAAACCTGTTACTTATTATGTTCCTTGTTTAATTATTTCATTATTTATATAAAATAATTGCTGGTTATCAAATTGCATTCGTATTCATTCGGCGAAATAGTACCAGAAAGCACCACTCATGCTTTCATAGCGTTAGTGTGCAATAACATTTTCTTATTTCTAACAAAATATTGAATTTCTAGAAGAAAATTGCAATAACTGAGGTTGTTGTAGTAAGAATTCGAATAAATTAGTATAAATTCATGTATATTATTGTTAATTTTTTAACAATTTGGTAATAAAAACAGTAGTGATATCTATTTGACAGAAGCAAAAGTTTGCAACCTATGGTTTGGAGCGCCATTGCGGTAATTTTACCAACTATCCATAGAAATTAAATGTACTGGTCAGTTTCAGCAGTTTCATCTCCAGCAAGATTTGTTATATTAGTGAAGAATTAATTAAGTGCAATATAAATATTGATAAAATGTGGATGGAAGTGCAAAAACGTTGGCAATATGCGAGGTAAACAACACATTAATGTAATTAAATGCAGCAATGCACATTGAAGAAGCTGTACCACCATTCCGAAGAACACATGATACTTGCAATTTCCATAATATTTGCATGCTGCCTGTAAGAGCTATAAATAACATTAATCTCTCCTGTACTAACATCAAAACGTTCTTGTCTGTTTCCTTGCTGCTTTGCTTTGATGCAAACCAGGACTGAAATGTAAGTAATCATCTCCACCATCAGCAGCATTATCACTGCGATGGTGTCCATGTGGCTAATGTACATCTTGCTAATTGCTATGTGACTTTTTTAGATACGGACAATCAGCGCGTCATCATCCACGTGAAAGACGTAAACGACGAGCCGCCGTACTTCATCAATCGGCCCCTGCCGATGCAGGCGGTCGTCCAGCTAAATGCGCCGCCAAACACGCCCGTCTTCACGCTGCAGGCACGCGATCCGGACACGGACCACAACATCCACTACTTCATCGTGCGCGACCGCACCGGCGGCCGCTTCGAGGTGGACGAGCGCTCCGGCGTCGTGCGGACGCGCGGCACCGATCTGTTTCAATTGGACATGGAGTACGTGCTGTACGTGAAGGCCGAGGATCAGAACGGCCGCGTCGACGAGCGCCGCTACCAATCGACGCCCGAGGAGCGGCTATCGATTGTCGGCGGCAAGCGAGCGCCGCAGTTCTACATGCCCAGCTACGAGGCTGAAATTCCCGAGAACCAGAAGAAGGACAGCGAGTTAGTATCGGCCGTCGACGACGACGCCGCCGCCACCGTTTTTCTCCACCCTTCCTCCCAGCGTGCCCGTTCGGGGCCGTCTGGCTGAGCCCACGGCGCTATTATATTGTATTTTGACGGCGGCGACGACGGCGGCTAGTTTGGCTCGTAAAGCGCAAGTTTTACGTGCTGGAAGTTTGTCGTCGCCGACTGTGACTGATCGCCCAGCGGGCAAAACGCGCCAGAACACCGCGAAGAACCATCCCGCAGTGTTTTCCTTCTGGCAGCCCCCTCGTTTTTGGCACTGGTTCAACTTTCTTCCTGCTGTTTTGCAATAGTCAGCAAATGCATTTATTCAGGATAACTCCCCCGCAAAGACAGCGCTTGCCATCCGAGCAGACAAGCTTTTCAATCATTTTTATGCAATAGCCCCGAGTCAATGGTGGAAAAGTCGTTTAATTTCATTCTACTGCATTGCCGCATGATAGGAATCTTGGAGGGGCATTTAAACATGTTTACCGAATATAAATCATCAGCTCGAGCCGCCAGACATCATTAATTAACTTATTCCCTGAAATTTCTTTGATTCTTGCATTTTCGAGGAGGCGAAAGAACCACAATGGGGTAGATATTGTTCGCTGAGCCGATGACATGGCACAAACGAGTTGGCAACAATCAAGCCACATTATTAATATTCAAAATTCATTAATTCATTCATTTTTCCACCCTTCACCTCTGCTCGCGTATGTAAATCTGCAGCAGACGTTTAATTTCGTTTCATTAACAACGCCCGCGCGTTTCTCTAGGCGCCCGTAAATTTCGCATTTCATATTTCATTCCGAGTCTGTCCCGCTTTCATATCCCGCCAGCCCGAATTGCAATAGACGGCAATACAAGCGCCACGATACAGACATCCTATGTTAGTAAAATTTCTCATTAGGAAAATTAAGGATTTCGCTATTCTCTTGGCAGAGCGTTTCGCCACCACAGGCAGAGCAACATCCAACTAAACTTTTACCCCATGTATCTACAGCGTATAATTTCGCGACTTGCTACATGCATGCACATACTGCATCTTTCCCGCTAATTACGTCTAATTGAATTCGCAATGCTCTCAGCCGAGTAAACCTTCACGTTTTCCTTTTCTCATTATCGCCAAGACAGAGTCTAAAATAATACCTCAACGGGATGAATTTATCGCATACAACACCCATCATTGGCATAGTTATTAATGGAATGATGAAAAATTCAGATGCAGCTATTACAAAGTTATAATTGTGTTGCAAACTTCCCTCAATCATGCACATGCAGCGAACACTTTTAAACAACAATTTGTATCTCATTTGCATGCATTGAACTTGAACACCAGCGCTTGGCGTGCACTCATTATTTTCATAATTATGCGCCTAATTAAGTGCTGATATCATTCGCACAGAAATGTTGCAGAAATATTTGTAAGTCATCAGATCACACCGCCTAGAAATAACATTTGCGATTTTATTCATGAATTACAAAAATGAAGGCTTGAAGCTGGATTAATTAAATAGTGCGCTTGCTGTGCTGCTTATAAATGAATTAATTAACGATGTCATTGTGAGCCAGCATGCAAAATATCTGCCGAACTTTCTTAATATTTTATGCGAAACCCCCTTCGAAGTTCATTACTCGAGGAGTGCTAATTAATGCGGCGATATTGCACGATGACGATGCCATTATGAGCAATAGCAGCGTAATTCGAGACGGGCAGAATGCATGTTTCATGCGGAGGAGAGTTGACACCGTGTAGATGCTATCCAAGTAATTACAGTCCAAGTCCAGCCACACGTTTTCGCGCGCTACACCTGTAATCTCGGCTTCGCCTAATGTTTATTTGATGGTAATTGCCCTCCTGCGGGCGTTACAATCATGCTCGCGCCGAAATCAGATAAGAAGTCGTAATTTATATCTGTCCGAATGTCCCCAGTCGGCGGGCATAAGTAGCGGTTTAGGTTTTGCTCGTATCTGCGATTGCAAATTTGATTAGGCAATGATAGTTTCAAATGTCTACGTTGTAGATGCTTCTGGGCGGCTTCATAGCGTTCATTTCCACAAATTAGTTTTGATATGTTAGAACAAATGGAGTTTGGGCATTAATTTAAAGTTTAGAGGGTTGTAACGAATTTTCAAATGACTTCTCTGCCATACAACAATTATTTTAGCTCCGAGTGGTCATAAAATTGTTGCTGGACTGCATAAAATGACGTAAACTAACTGTTAATGCCCCTTCGCAAACAAAGAATTACCGAAATAAACCGCCCTGAAATTTGTTGCTGAAATAAAAGCGGAAGTAACTTTAAACACGGTTGGACTAATGCCAAAAACTAATAATTCTTTTTACGGTCATTGATTTTTATTGCTTTTAATTCAGTTTAACAATAAGTACAGAAATTTCTAAATTTCCAGGAAGGAAAACGTTTTGTCAAAATTTTTGCAATTTTTCAAAGCTTTGAGATCTTTTTAACGTCGATCAAAATTTGTAGATGGATTGGAAATGTGGGAATATCCTTCCTTCATCAATTTCCTGCTGCCTTCCTTTCTTGCGAATCAGCCCCATTATCATAACATTTGATCGAATCTGAAAAACATGTAAATTTATTCAAATTATTTTTAGCATCATCTCGGTGAAAGCGAAATCATTCGCCGATCGTGAAATCCGCTACACTTTGAAAGCCCAAGGACAAGGAGCTGGCACATTCAATATTGGCCCAACTTCCGGAATCGTCAAATTGGCTAAAGAACTCGACTTCGAGGACCTGCGCCAACCCCACGTCTACTCGCTGGTGGTGACAGCGACCGAAGACTCTGGAGGATTTTCCACATCCGTGGAGGTACGCATCGAATGCAAATGCTCCCAAATTTCAATCTCTAATCTCGTCCAATTTTAGCTCACAATTCGCGTGACGGATGTCAACGACAATGCCCCGAAATTCGAACTACCCGATTACCAAGCACATAACATCGACGAAGACTACCCACCAGGTACCACCATCCTGAAGGTGAAGGCGATGGACGCGGACAGCGGCGCCAACGCTGAAATTGACTACATCGTCTCCGACGACCATTTCAGCGTCGACCCAAGCGGAATTATCTCCATAAATAAACAGCTCGACGCTGACAATAATAACGCCTACTACGAGTTCGTCGTGACGGCGAAGGATAAAGGCGAACCAGCTAAGACTGGAACCGCAACGGTGCGCGTGTACACAAAGAACAAGAACGACGAGGAGCCTAAGTTTTCGCAGCAGGTGTACACCCCGAATGTTGATGAGAATGCCGGACCGAATACTCTGGTCACGACGGTGGTTGCCTCCGACAAAGACGGTGACAATGTCCGCTTTGGGTTCGTTGGAGGCGGCACCAGTAGTGGTCAATTCGTTATTGAAGAGATCACTGGTGTAATTCGCTTGCATGGAAAATCTATCTCGTTGGATAAGGATAAATACGAGTTGAATGTTACGGCTATGGATGATGGAGCCTGCTGTGCAGATGGCGACCAAACAATTCACACGAGTACTGCAGTCGTGGTGGTCTTCATCACAGACGTGAATGATAACAAACCAATCTTCAACGATTGTGGGACATATTATCCGAAAGTTGAGGAAGGTGCACCGAATGGTTCACCTGTAATCAAGGTGCATGCAATGGATGAGGATAAGGGAGTTAATGGCCAGGTGAAATATTCAATTGTACAACAGCCTAACCAAAAGGGCACCAAGTTTACTGTCGATGAAGAGACTGGAGATGTTAGTACGAACAAGGTTTTCGATCGTGAAGGTGACGATGGGAAGTTTGTCTCTGTTACTGTCAAAGCAACAGATCAAGGAGAACCATCCCTGGAGGGTGTTTGTTCATTTACCGTCGAAATAACGGATGTCAATGATAATCCACCCTTGTTTGATCGCCAGGTACGTTGAGATTCTTATTTCGTAAAATTTTCAATTAATTTTATTCATTTTTCGTTTAGAAATACGTGGAGAATGTGAAACAAGATGCAAGTATTGGTACGAATATCCTACGTGTTTCCGCCTCTGATGAAGACGCCGATAACAATGGAGCCATCGTCTACACGTTGAATGCTGGACCGAATCACCAGGACCTCGAATACTTCGAAATCCAGCCGGAGTCCGGCTGGATCGTCCTGAAGAAGCCGCTCGATGTAAGTACATGCAAGACGCTCCTCTCTTCTCGGTACACTTTTATTCTCTTCGTTATCACCTTGTTATTGAGCGCGTCCAGGCATTTAATCTCTTGCTGCATTTGTGCGATCTCATCGAATTTGTGCCGCCATTACTCTATTGCATTCGGACAGGAAACAGGATAGCTATCTAGTCGGCCAGCGGTCGAGTGCGTGTTGTGGTGAATGGGAATGAATGCGGGGCTTGTCGGCCCGTTTGGGGTGCGGATGCTGTTTTTTGCGTGTGCGATTTTCAGGCGCATTCGACGCCGACGTCCTGCAGGATGCTGCAGCAGCACCACCAGGTGCGCTGGTGCGCCCCCCCGACCTGGGATTCTAGGTACGAGTGGATATAGCTGCTTCTTCTGTATTCTTCATTTCAGCGCACCTTTGTTTGAGTTGCTCTGATCTCTCGGCAGATCACTTGCACTGATCTAAATCTTTATTGACTAAGTTCTTTTATACGGCACACCTTGCATAACGAGATGTACTCGGTACATTTGATTTCATCTTTTTTAGTGAGTGTACATTGCGGCCGTGCGCTCGGCATCGTCACCGGAGACCTGGTGCACGGAATTGAATCGCATTTGCGGAAATCGTGGGCGCTCTGATAAAAGACGCGCTTCATTTTTTTGGGAATTGAATGCCGAGCGTAATGAGCGCAACTACAACTACTGATTTTGATAAAGTAGCAAGGGAACTTGTTTTTTGATGCCAGGTGCTACTTCCAGTTTTTGAGTCCACTTCGCAGATGAGGTGGCAGCCGATTTTTGTGTGGGGAGCCCCGTGCCAGTCAATATCAATCGAATCCATGCCATGCGTTTTTTGCTGAACATACTCTCTCTCTGTCTCTCTGTCGCCTGTTTTGATAATGATGATGATGATGATTGCAGATGCATTTCGGCGCGCCCAATTTTTTTTGTATTGTGTCTGACTCACACATATCGCATAATCGATGATTTTTTGCCATATTTTGAAGTGATTTTTTACAGGAGAACTGGTCGACACAAAAAAGATTTGCAAAACCCTTTACGTAGACCTTGTTAACCGTAATCTTTCTTGTATTTTGGTCACCTAGTGTCGCAGGAGGCCGTTTTTTTGAAACCCGGGGAATTTGGGCGATCGGCACTCTTGCGGCGCTTTGACATTGTGACATTTTTAATCTGTGTATGGGGCGGCGTACTAACTTTGACTAAAAAAAGCAAACAAACCCAACTAATTTGACTAAAAAAAAAAACGAGAGCAACTCAAATCGATCCATCAAACGTCCATCGGTTTTTGAAGGTCGTTTTTCCGAATCAGATCCATCAAAAAGAGAACAGAAAACAATGCCAAAAATAACGATATGGAGACTTTTTGCACATCCTTGTTCTCCCGCCCCGCCCCAAGTGTTTTTGAGACTTTTTTTGCATGACATACATATGCCTGCTTCGTCAAATGTTTTCGTTACGTTCTTAATTACATATGATATAAATATCGATATTGTTATGTACCATATAAGTTTCGATATCAGTTTCGTTTTACAAATTGCACCTTTTCTGTTTCTTCGGCGTTTCGCCACCCCGTTCGACCGCATTCGACCAGCAGGGATGCTATTCAGTAAGTAGGTGTGCGGAAACGACACCGGACCAAACGATACGTATAACAACCCCTTCGGCCGATATTAGAACCGCTGGAAGAGCCAAGCAGTCGTAGGGTGGACCCATCACCCACTCTTCGCTAGCTAGATTGAGACGCTCGTTGATGCTAATTTCCTGTAACGACGCACCATTGCTATCTGAGCCAAAATGCTGCCCTAAATGGGACCAAAGAAAGCTGCTGGCAAAAAACACACAACCCGAATTGGCTGAATGTACAATGACCGGAAGTGGAAGCGGCGGCACGACTAACTAACAAATCAAGGCTCATTAGTGGCATTTGCTGCATTGCATTTTGAAATTAATTTCATGTCCTAATAACTGTAGCTGAATTCCACAGGCATTTATTGGTGAGCTGAGTCTGTGTTCCGTTCTCTCTTACTCTCTTTCTCTACATATTATTACATCTCTTTCTATCTGTGCAGCCGCTGCGCGAACCTCACCACCGACTGTAACTAATTGCAGCATCCGCAATAATATGCCAATTATTAATTGACTAACAACCGCTGAATTAAAACCCAATCGGGAATTTGCAAACCGGAGAGCTTTCGAATCGCATTCCAGGTGCGCTGAGGTCCATGTCTGCGGCTTTGCCAAAAACGACCCCCTCACTGTGCGAGCTTTTGTCCAAATTATCACAGCAGCAACAGCAACCACCAGCATCCGATTAGAGACCGCTAAGAAAGCCTAAAACAATGCCAATTACGAATTTAGCAATTAGAACATACATAAATGCCGTTACTCTTACGTTTGTGTTGTGTGATTGAGTTGACGATTCTCGTTTTTCCGTTTCTTATTTGTTACCTCTTTCTTCTCAACTCAATGAAGTATTGTATATATTTGGCCCAGATATATGCGATACGACTTAGTTTGTTGACGCATTCTTACTCTTGTTGTTTTCGTTATTTGTTCGTCTCTGAATTGAGTGTGTTCTATTTGGTTTGTCCCATGAGCCCTGACCTGACCGTGCCCTTATATTTAGCGAGACAGGTACCGACTTCGCGTGCGGGCCTCGGACAGAGGTGATGCCCCTTTGTATGCGGACGTGGACGTTGAGTTAGACGTCGTAGACAGGAACAATAAGCCTCCTCTGTGGGACGTGAATGTGTACGGCCCCATTCACATCAAAGAAAATGTCACAGTGGGTACAGTAGTGACATCCGTAAAAGCCAGGTTGGTATTGTCGACACACCAGAAGAGAGCAATTGATGATGATGATGAGAAGATTGATGCTGCGAGAAGGCGTCGTGCTCTGGGTGACTTCAACGCGCGTCTTCAGAGGGTTGGGGGGTTCGCGGTCGCGTCGCGTCGTGGGACCAGTGCCCGATTTCCCTTAGGGGCACCCAACGCGCTCCGCCACCGTCGTCCAGCGACCTGGAGGAGGTGCCCCGGGCACGACGCCGCTACCGATACCACCATTCCAGGACTCACCATCCGACCTCCAACTGCCACACTCACCCCCCCAAAAAGTATCTACCACGACTCATCCACTAACACTTGGTTACTTGGTTGCATTTTTGCCGGCCCGCGTGTGCTTAGAGAGAAACGTACAAGCTGGAGGCCACGGCCCAAGACAAAGGTTACCCGCCGCTCTCACGCTCGGTGGAGGTGCAAATCGATGTCGTGGACCGGGCGAACAACCCCCCCGTATGGGACCACGTGGTCTACGGGCCGATCTACATTCGAGAGAACCTTCCGGTCGGGGCGAAGGTCGTGTCGGTGAAAGCCAGGTCTGTGCCCGTCGTCAGTGTGGTTGCTCGTGCGGCAGCACGCCGCTGCACGGCACACGGTGGTCTGTTTGTGCACGCTTCACCCGACCAGGGGCCAGCACGCGCCCCCGGCCTTAAATATTATTATTATCTCTTTATATTCTACTTATTACTTGATTCATTACTCTCCTTCGTTGATCCCTCGCCTCGAGTTGAACGTAGACAGTCTGATGGGTGTGTAGAAGAGAGTCAGTCAGCCGAACCACATATCCTCCTGAAAGTCGTCCTTCAATGGCCGCCATTACAGCGTCCCTTCGAATCCTCCCGTGCGAATCGATCATTTTCAACTAACAAACGGCTGAATGTTGTTGGCGCCTGCACCACACGCAAAACACAGCTGGCTTTTGGGGCATTAAGGGTCATGATCGCAAACACAGCAACAACATTCACCTGTTGCCTTCTCCCATGATGCCCTCTAATAATCGAACATCAAACGCAAAAACCACATTCATCTCATTATATATTTATGAAATTAGTACGTACATATATCTATTTAGTAGTTGGGCAAAATTCCATGATTCATTTTTGCGGGGGTTCACAAACGCACACGTTTTTTGGTACGTTGGGGGCAAAACGGAACGACAACTAATCTCACGCGCAATTTTTGCACCACGAATGTACTAATACGAGATAAATACTATCAAAAATGATGCGCAGGCTGTTCAGGAACGAATTCCTTGGGCGTTTATCTCCACGACGAATTTGATTTCTCAAATTTGATTTTAGTATTTACCCAGAAGTATTGACATTTGAAATTGGAGTTTTGATTTTTGCATGGACGAACCTCTCATATAACAATTAGAAATTTTCGTTGGTATTACAAATCGCCGGAGCAAAATGCCCAAGGACTTTATTCCCGAGAAATGCTTGATTTTCGAAAGCATGTGCATCAAATCAATCAAACGAAATTTTTGCTGTTTGCGGAACAGACGGGCTCTTCCAAAATTCACACTTGTGCTCATTTGGAATGCTGACGCGTTGTATTTTTACGTTTTTTTCGTATCAATATGATTTTTCATTGTTTTTGCATGTGGCTGATGATTTTGATTTCGAGTTTTTGTACAAGCCATGTCTAAAGAGATTTTTCCAAATTTTTCGTTTTGATATGTTTTCATTTTTGGGCGGCGAGCAGACTTAATCTCCTCCTGACCCGATCATCGTGTGCCGATGATGCTTTTTGTTCGTGACCATACGTGAAACAAGTAAAATTTCATTTGTTTTGATAGTAGTAGCGTGTTTTTTTCGGGGCCGCTTTTTCCGGCTCGCCGAAGAAAGCCCAAAACAATCTCCACCACCCACCACCCAGCTGGGGTACGCAAGGCAGACGATGGCTTTAACGTTTTTCCGCACTCTAGCTCCGGCATCGAGAATAACCCCACAGTGTTCTACCATCTAATGCCCGGCTCGACGGCGCAGACGAACAAGTTCCACACGTTCTACCTGCAGCAACGGCCCGAGAACGGCTTCACGTGGGCGGACATCAAGGTCAACCATCCCCTGGACTTCGAGAGCATCAAGGAGTACAATTTGACGATCCGCGTTGAAGTAGGTGTCCACCATTTGCTCCAATGACTTAGACTAATAGCGATTTTCCATAGAATAATGGTGCCCAACAATTGGCTTCCGAAGCCACGGTGTACATTATGCTCGAGGATGTCAACGATGAGATCCCGTTGTTTACGGAGCGTGAGCAGGAGACCGTACTCGAGGGTGAACCCATCGGTACCAAAGTCACCCAGGTGAACGCTATCGATAAGGATGGTACTTTCCCCAACAATCAAGTAAGTCCTCTCGCATTCCCTCCTCGTGAATGCATTAATAAACATTCTCCTCGTGCAGGTGTATTACTTCGTTGTGGATTCGCCTCGCAATGAAGGCAAGGATTACTTCGAGATCAATCAACAGACTGGAGAGGTGTTCACGAAGGTCGTCTTCGATAGGGAGAAGCAAGGTGCCTACGCCCTGGAAGTGGAAGCTCGTGACGGTGCCCCATCCGCCCGGCCGAACAGCGACAACCATCCGAATTCAGGTGAGTCCTGAACCCCCATCTCCATTGCATTTAATTTGCGGGCTTTCAAGTCCTCCACGCGCTGCAAAATCGAAATAGAAATACGAACATGAAAACACTTTCATGGGTATTTGCTCGGGAGCGCTTCGCTGCCGTTTCTGCAAAGCTGCTTTTTATCAGGCGCGTCAAGTATGCACTTTGCAGGCGGCACGAGTCTCCTTATTACTTACATAAGCTGTTGACTTGCGAAAAGGCTCCTTCGAAGATGCCTTCGAATCGATACGACTTAAGCTCGTCCTCCGTCCCAAATCCGCTGGCTCTTCTCAGCCAGAATGCGAATGTTCGGATAATTAAGATGACTTTCATGTATTTCGCATACTCCGCTTCTGCCGTTGCAATTATCGTTAGCGTTGTGCTTCAATATCAGGGCTATGAAAGCCCCCCAACTTAGACGCCCAAAGAAAAACGCAATTTCTACATTTGCACGAGACAGTTTGAGCATATTACCCCGCTGAGATGCTTGAATTTTCCGAATTCGCGAAGCTGGCTGAATAACAACCTGAAAGTAATTGTTGGATTTATGAATGATACCAGAGATTCCATTTGTTCTTCCATTTCCATTCTTCCGGGAAATGGAAAAATGAAATACTTACATTGAGGCGGCGGCAATAAAGTGCCATCTAATTTTACTAAGTGTCCCTATGTCCCTGGGCACATATTTCATCTTATTTATGTATTCGCTTCAATGATAGCTTCTTCCTAACTGCAGCCAGCATATTGCACAAGTTACAATTGCATCTGAGAGTTACATCCTTGCATTTATATCATGTTCACTATTGCGAGGAACGTTTTGCTCATAGATACCTCGACGTGTGGGGAATAGAAATATAGTTGGAATTTCCTACATAGCAATTCATAGCAATTCAATGGCAATCACACCACAATTCAATGGTGATAATGGTTGTTTAAATGCTGTTCAAGTTCACCTGGAAAATGAACCCATTAGTATTTTGGTAGTGTATTCTCATTATGGTATTAATTACAGTTAAAATCAGCAACAATTATTACCTACAATAGTATTTTAAAGCAGCAATTAGTGAGGTTATAATGCAAAATACCGATCATATTATAGAGGGAGTTACAAATGGGCTGGTAGAATTTATGCCAAAAATTTCAAAATTCGAATTTATTTTTACTTATTTCTTCTCGAATTTACCAAAGGGGATTTGGAAAACATAAATGCAATGTTGGACAATATGAAATAAATTATTTCAAAGACATTAATTGATTTTAAAAATCATATTTTAATATTTGCATCACTCAGTAGTATATTCGGTTAGGCCACCCGCATAACAACTATGTGTAAAAATAATTGCCTATAGTAAAGTCCACAAGTAACCATAGAAACGACTGTTAACTTCGTTGCAAACATAGAGGTGGCGTCATTGCGCGTAGAGTCCCGTTGAGTGAAGATGTATATTTGCAAAAAATGTAGTAAAAATGTGCAAAATAGTGGCCGATGAAGCTGTAAACCGGTGGAGATGGCTGCGCCCACGTCTTATTTCATTTCCCCTGCGTCGAATAAGGTATGATTTGCTTGTATTCTCGTTAATTGGCACTCAGTGCAAATGCAGGCATGACGCTGCATATCTCCGTATTGAATGCATATAAGTTATAGATGAAAAAACGTTGTAGCAATGCGGCACGAATAAAACGCAATGCGAAGTACAGATAATATGAATGTAAGCCGCTTGGGGAAATTGGCAACATGCAGTCGGCAGTGTACAACATGCTGCTGCATTGGAAACAAATACATTTTAATCTGGCTGCATATTATTGAGGGCAAACATTCTATGAGCTCTCGTCCGTTCGTTGGCAAATAACTATTAATTTATAAATCCTGTTGTAAATATTGAAACAGTTGATGAGTACTCTCCGGCTAATGAAGCATTCATCGCTGGCTGCATTTGTAGAGGGGCTTTTCATTTGCATGACCGCGCTGCGATTTGTTTGCCAATTCGATTTCAAGTTTCAACCGGTCGCTGTTTTGTTTAGCTAGTAGTGGCTAGCAAAAAATCATTCCAGCATTGGATTACCTTGCCTGCGACTGGGGCCCATATCATAACTAGCTACAGCTTGGAGCTGCGGTTGCAACTTGATTATTAAAGTTTGCAGTAGGGAAGTTTGGCTGGGCGAAACTAATTAGAATATATGCGCTGCAGGGGTAATAAGTAATAATTTTTAATTGCATTGCGGAAACTTTAAAACGCTTAAATCTTAATTTTTAAAATAAATTACAATATATACATGGCAAGCTCTGCTGTGTCGTAACTTGCTAGATGGATGGTATAAAGGTATGGAAATTGTGGCCGCTCTGGAAAAGTTGTCAGCGCCTCGCAAGTAAATTACCATCATAAGAAGACGCTGAGATGGTCACATTGGAGGCGGTTTATCTGGACTAACCGCGGCTTTCTTGCATAAATTTCTGCGGTGGCGGTGGCACTGCGAATAATTTAGTTTATGACTTTATTCCACTCGCTATAAGAGTGAACTATAACGAGCACATATCACCAAAAACAGCAACTATTAAACTTATCCCAGACTCCTCTGGGTTATCCCCTAAAGTATCCAATGCTGGTAGCTGTAGGAAGCGAACAGGATTACTTTAACCCAGCCAGATAGCCGTATATTCATTCCATGCTCTTGCAAATATGCATGCATGAAGATGTATGAAATATCATGCACTTGTGCAGAGGGAATCATGCATGCATTTGCATATGTGGCCTCAATTTGCCCAATTTCTTGCGAATCTAAATTACTAATGGGTTTTTCCTTCACGTTGCTAAGAGACATTAAATTAAACTTGCTAATGACTGAAGGAATCTGGCTGCCACCAGTGTTTGGGTTTACGAATAGGTGGAATTTGCTTTGTGAACTTCTATTTCTTATTCGAAAGGATGTTTTGATTCTAATTTTGGTGCTTTTTGTATCTATTCACTTCCAGGAGGCTTTACCAAGTTGAGTTGAAGGCATTTCAGTGCAAAATTGTTGAGTCGAAAACTTTTTCTTGCAGTTATCATCCAAAATCTCATATTGTACTTGTATTATATAGTGATTTTTCTTAATTATCATTAATTCAACATAATTAGTTATTGTATATCTTACATCTCATTCAATACTTCAATGCTTTCATGAAATTTTGCAACAAAAGTAATTTCTTAACAGTCCTTTCATCAATTAATAACTGAATGCCTAAACATTTTGGGCATTTATTGATGATGCCGTTTGCAATTCCGCGCCTTGAATTATAAATTATTTTCGACTTAATTAAGAAAATTGCACTCAAGGGAATCATTCATTTCCCCGCACTTCCAACTCTGATATTCGTTCGTTTTATCTTCTTTAATTAAATACGATGGCGTGTTCAATAAGTTGGCTCGTGCTGAATGGATGAAGAAGAGGACCAAGACCTTAGGTCTACTTCAAATTCGTACTTGTAGACGTGGGGTACATCTCAGTTACTTCATTATGCGACTCATTTTCCGAACTTTTCCTCTAATTGATTACTACCTCAGCTCAACTCCACGAGGCGTGCAAACGTAGGTACATACATCGTGCTTTGATTATAAATGAAAGAGAGGAATTTGCACTCACGTTCTTCAATGCGTGAAATTTCGTGCCTGTCGAATTATGCGCCAGTATTTCAATAAGTTGTCATTAACAACTATAAGATGCTCTTCGGAGTAATTTAATAAACGAGATGGCTTCAAGTAATTAGTTCATCTTTACTTGGCTTCAAGTTCTCATTCAGAGATTTCTAAGATATTTTCCCATTTGAATTAGCTTCCTGTATGAATTAATCAATAAAGAAATTCATTTTTTTCGACTGAAAAATGCACTTCACTCTAGAACTCGTTGAGTTGAGTCGAGTTGAGTGAAAGTTGGAGGTGTAAAAACAAAAGGTATGTGTTGAATGTGTCAAATAAACGTGGAAATCTTCGTGTGGACGGGTAACATTCGAAAATTCTTTCATTTGAGCATATAGCAGCTGTAGAACTCAGGCTGTTGTTCATGTCGAGGAGTGAGGCTGTTATGTTGCACGCTTGTCTGGCAAAATTGAACGAACGTGCGAACATTTCACTACTTTTCCACCGTCTGCGAATATTTCCTACACTTTAGACGCGATCTCTTCACTCGTTTCCGTTTTAAAACGCACCTCATGCAATTTATCCCAAATACAATTTGAGCCATTGTCGTTCAGGATGTTCTCCAACTACGATTGCATTGTTCTATTGTTTTATTTCCATGTGTCAATCTTTTTATGTTATTTTAATGTTCATATTTGTCAGATATCAATATGGAGTTACCAATCAATGAATTACCTGAACATTTTCTTCTTGGGAGTCTTTTGCTTTCAATTAATGACCACAGAAACTTCTTTGAAGATATATTTCAATTATCATATACAGTAGATTCCTTTATTTTTATTATTCGGGGGTGGCACTTTATCATCAAAAAATGAAACAATCGGTTTGTGATAACTAAAATATGAAACGGATAAATATCTAAAAACAAGAAACGCTTTTAAAGTTTTCACTTCGAAAATCTAAATAAATTGAATTTTTCTGAACAATCATAGAAGCCCGAGACAAACAAAAAAGAAAATCAACAAAAACAATCGATTTTCCACCATCATAGACTCAACAAATTAATCACAGTGGGGTGGAAGCATGGAAAAACGGTGAAAATGTGTTCTGGAGGCGGCTACCTCTCAGGGAAACCTGTCGAAACCACTCGTACATTGTAGCCAGCCGCCTCTTTATTATTTGCACGCCAATATCTAAATCAAATACGGGAGATGCACGCGAACGTGCCACGATTCCATCACGTTCTTTCCAGTGGTGGCAGCGTTGGTGGTGGCTTCGGGGGCGGCTGCCACATTTTTTTTTGTATATCTTCAGTGGAATTGATGAGCAAACGAACGCCAACTGTTATTCTGGTCCCAACCACCTTCAGCCACCTCCTCCACCGCAGCCGATGTCTGCTGAAAACGCGAGCGGCATTTCGAATTTGCGCAAACACGTAAAATGCTGCACGCGTAATATAAATAAATAAAGACCGTCGCAACTTAATGAAAAAAACAACGGAATCTAAAACAAAACCTAAAGGGAATAAAGGAAAAGAAAAGAGGAAGGAAACGAAAAATATCGAAAGGATCCATAATGGGGAAATTACATTTGAGGTGGTTGGGAAAAATGGAAGGAAAAGGGGTTTTTCGTGCCGTGCATTTTTCGATTCTAATATGACAGGAGACAATTTTATTGACACGTTGAGTTGAATCTTCGAATATGTGCGCCAATATTTTAATATCTTCTATGCCATTCATGTCCCCATCTTTTGTTTGATCTTGTTAATTTTGTAAAAGTTATACGCAGTCAAAGCAGCGAAAAAGCGAAAAATTTGCATTTTTAGAACCCGGTTTTTCAAGTTCGGGTATTTCCGAATCCCGCACAGTTTTGGGACCATGACTAATGTTATTTTTTCGTCAAAATACTATAAATGCCCTTTGAATCATCGAAATCGGTCCAATAGTTTCGGAGATATGAAAATTTTTGAAAACTCGAGCTATTTTAAGAATTTCATATCATTTTTATCGCTACAAACTTTTTTTTCAAATTTTTCCTTCGAACGCAATTTTCGCTCTCCCAAGAGACAAAAGGGCATAAACCCATAAATTTTTGGAAAGTACTCGTCGAGATCTACAATTTGGTTCTAACTTTAGTTAAATTTGTCCAACCGTTCAGAAGTTATACGCAGTTAAAGACGCGAAAAAAAGTG
>JARJDZ010003531.1:0-14096 GCA_030264555.1 Aleochara sp. GC000083
CGAAACCTCTTTTCATATGTGATTCTCCTTTGGCGGGGTCACTTAGCATAGTCACACGCCCGTATGTGGAACTCGCAGCGAAAACCGGCTTTAGTACCGTTAATTTTATTAAAGAACACAACTTGAGTTAGTATTCCCTTAGTTTCTTCAGCTCCAGAGAATAAAAGAAATAATGCGGCAGCGCAATAAACTCCATGAACAGTCAGACGATGATTCTGAAGTCAAAACTGTATCGGAAAAATATGCTCATAACAAGGACAAAGAAGACGAAAATGAATCCGAAGAAGAAAACAGTGCCAAAAGAGTTGAAAATACATACAAAAGTAAGATAAATTCCGGAGAAAAAATCAAGGTAAGAGTTTAATTTGTTGGTTTAAGACAACAAACTGTTTTAACCTGTATCAAGACAAGGATTACATCTTTCGATTTTATTTTGCATAAGATAATATCCTTGATTCACAAGTGAGAGAGGGCGCTAATGACAATTTTATGCGTATTGAAATCCAACTTATTTTGTATTTTTACAGGACATTGAAAAGAAGCAATCTATTCTTCAATATATTAATTCCTTCGATCGGCTAAATGTAATCTGTCTGCTTGTTACCATAATCGCTATTGGAATAATGGCTTATATTGGTATTGACGAATGTAAACGCTGTTTTTACGAAATCAACGAAATGCAGAACTCACTTGCAAACCAATCAGGAATTCAGTCCAATTACATGGATAGTCGAACACGCTCATATTGGACTTTTCTTAAAAAGAAAGAAGACGCTCATTTGAAGCACGTGTATAAAGTGCTCGGCGCAATGGGATACACAAACAATGGGAATAGCAACAATTGGGATCTATTATGGGCACATGATTATCCATTTGTCTCGGAATACAAGACTTTACGATACTTAAAACCGCATCAGAAAGTAAATCACTTTCCTGGTTGCGGCTACATCACAACGAAGGTCGAATTATCAACGAGCAATTTGAGATACGTTTTGCCTGCATTCAAGCTACCAAATGACAAGGAGAAATTTCTCAACTTCACGTCCAAATATCCGAAGAAGAAATTCGTTTTGAAAGATAATGAGCATAGACACATTCGCGTTAAGTCGATTGACGAAATCCCACTCGATTCGAACGGGAGTTTCGTGCAGGAATTTATGAGCGATCCACTTTTGGTGAGCGGACATATGTTTGATATTGGGATTTACACAATTATCACTTCAATTGATCCTCTGCGCGTTTACATCTACAACGGAGATGTTCTATTAAGGTAATTACAGTCGCAAATATTTTCTGATTCGCTCAACAAATTATTTTGCTTGTAGGTTTTGTCCGGTGCAATTCAAACCATTCGATCCATTGAATTTGGACAAATACGTTGTAGGAGATGACTATTTACCCATCTGGGAAGTTCCAAAAATTCAGTATTGGTACAAGAAGCTTGGGTACGGAATGCGCGATAGTTTGAATGCATATTTAGCCGAAGATGGACGTGATGGGACGGTGATATGGAAACAAATCGAAGAAGCACTCGCAATTGCAATTCACGCAAAACAGGAAAGCATTCTCAACGTCGTTAAACGATTTCCATCAAAGCGCAACTTCTTTGAAATGATGCGATTCGACTTTTTGGTTGATAGTAAACTGAACGTGCATTTGCTGGAAGCGAATATGTCTCCGAATCTTTCCTCAGCTCACTTCAAACCGAATCAATTACTCTATGAACAAGTACTATTTAATTTGTTTGGTTTAGTTGGTGTTGGAGATCGAGTACAGAAATCTTTAGCTCATAGGTAAAACAAGCATTGAGTACTTTCATTGTAATAAACTAGTATTTTTAGGAATATGGATGATAAGGCAATGGAAACAAGTCAGAAAAATATTTTGGTAATGCCGAATTTATGCTCCAGTGCTCTTTGTCGAGGAAATTGTGAAGAATTGGATTGCAAATTATGCAAAGAATGTTTAATTCGCGACGAAGAGTTAGAACAGGATTTATTTGATGCTCACAGGGAGCATCTGAATCGTGGTGATTGTAAACGTATATTTCCTCCAACAATGGTAAGAATTTCCATATTCAAATTGGAAAATATTACAATTTTTTAAATATATTTTTAGGTTCCTTTCAAGAAACTTCCAAAGGATGTTTCGTCTTATTCAGAAAGTAATCAATTAATGTACTTGTGGTTCCAGGAGAAATGCAATATGGACCAAACTTGGTGTTAAACAAACAAAGAGCATTAACAACAAATAATTAGTACAAATAAATATTAACTTATGTAAAATTGACTAATACATACAAATGTTTTGTCAAGTTGTTAATTTTAAATTGAACGTAACTGTATACTAAATTATAACCTAGGCAACTAATCATACATTGAAAACCGGCAACGTCGCACGGGTGTTTGTTCAATAAGAATGAAGTTTATACTTCATTTGGCGTGAAAATACCACAAAGAAGTTCTTTTGTAATGTTAATGGATTAGTTTTTAAATAAGCATGGTAATGAAATTGAATCTAGTGTAAAATCTAGTAACTTCAACGTCACTGATGGTAAACGTCACTTGCAGGCGCACACAGAGTGACTGACACTTGTTTAGCAATTTGTGGTGAAGTAGGAGTGAGCACGGCATCGTCGAATTAAAACGCGTAAAACGTCGGAGATTCGTGGCGAGTGCGTGCACAAAGTCGGTGCGATTGGATTTCTGCGTGCGTACGTATGCATTGCGCGAGCTAGCTGCGAGTGCGAGTGTGTCCTTCGCCTTTGCAGAGAGACAAGTGGCCATTGAACGGCGACACATGAACACGTTGCAATCAGTGCTTTGCAATTGCCGGCTGAAATAACTACCCAGCCACACACCGTGCGGCATCCACGCATCCTTTCTTCGGCGCATACATCTGGCTGGCTGGCTTCGTGGCGGCGATAATTGCAACGTGTGTGCCGACTGCGCGTATGTGTAGATGATAGGCCGATATCAGCATCGGGCGCGCCATATCCGTTGCCGACCGTCGAACGCCGCGATCCCCGCACACCAAACAGCGAGTGAAAGTGTTTCCTCTCGGCGACGTTTTCGGCTGCCCGGCTGCCAACCCCTCGGTGGCGTGTGCATTGTGCCGTCTGAATGCGAGCGCAATCACGTTGACGAGCACGAGTGCCGCCAGTGAGCGACGAGAGGTGCGTGTATCAGACGTGGTGACCACGGCGTTCGCAGCGGACCATCTTCGAAGAGACCATGGCCAAAACGTACGACTATCTATTCAAGCTGCTGCTGATCGGCGATTCCGGCGTGGGCAAGACCTGCGTGCTCTTCCGATTCTCAGAGGATGCATTCAATACGACCTTTATATCGACGATAGGTACGCTCACTCACAATTTTGCCGATTTCGTTTGCCATGGGGAGCGAAGGAAGCATGCACGCGAGATGAAAGAGAACGGACGCAGCCATGAGTCACGATATTCGGCCCAACAATCAGCCGGGGAAAAAAAACTTGTATTTCCACTGTTTTTGTTGGTTGTCGTTCGAGGTGTATCCATGAGAACGCGTGTAATGTGTACGCAAATTGCATTCTCACCACCGACAAAATGTCCAATTCGTGTATGTTGGGTTGCGCACATTTCCGTTGATTGGATTGTGTGCACCACGTTTTTTTATTCGCTGTTGATTTGCCGGCAATGTTTGTATGAAAATACATATTCATACAATAATATCATTTATCGTTCGAGTGAGTGCACTCTGATGAAGCGACTTTGTTGCATTATTAAGCCCGACGTCCGTTTCGTTCGCTGCGTTTGGCTGAAACCACACCTATTGTTGATATGCTCGCTGTCTGTGCATGCTTCCTCGCTGAAAGTCGTTTGTTGTTTGATGATTGAGAGTCATTGCTGGATCATCATCATCGTGCTCATACAAGGTTGACATCATTTATATGGGAGGCATCATTATCGTGCAATGCTTAGAACAGTGTTCTTCAAATTGTCTGGGATCACACTCTGAAACTGATTGAAAATTCCAATCAGAGTGTCCAAGTGATAGGATAAGATTCCCCTTGGAAAGTTTCAATGACAACATTTGAAAATTGAAATAAGAAATTTTAGGGCAAAGTATAGATTTCTAGCGAAGCATTTATGATAATCCAGTTGCATATATTGCTCTTGAAATGACTTATCATTTCATCAAATGGAGCTTGAATATTGAATCTTAAATTTTAATGAGCATGAATGACATAATCGAATATTTACATGATTTTAATGTGCTTGTTCATGTTTATAATTAACACATTACGATTTCTGCTTGCTTCTCTGGTCGTATGCATTTTCATAGGTAGGTGTTTTATAGTAGACAAAATGGTCAATTACAGTGAAAGCTATTAATTATCTATTTCATTTCATGATTGATATCCTTTTCTTTTTAGGTTGATTCAAATATGAGCAAAGTTGAAGTACAATGTACAAAGTATCACAGTATGCAGTAACTGCATTTTTAAACTGATGTATGACAATATACAGTAATTGCATTTTTGGAGTTAGAATTACTTTCAAAGTAGAATTTATGAGTCATTATCAGTAATTTATTCTCGATGGATGGGCCTTTAAAAGTCAGTAATATTTTTCTGGGCTATGAGATCACTTCACATGTAATTTCTCCAGGTGCAAACATTTTAAAAAAGATTATTGATTTTACCCACCTTATTTGAAGGTAAAGTAACACAGGGTTTCTCAAATGAGAAATAATTGTAGGCAATTTTTTTGGTGGTGAAGATATCAAAACCGATTGTGGTTGTTTACTCTTGGGAGATTTATTGTTTATCGATTTCTATGAATATTAATGAGCAGAATAATTTCATTAAAAAATTATATTAGAACAGCTCCAAATAACAAAACTAAGTACAAAAGAATAAATTCTCTTACAGACAAAGTTGGACTTTGAAATACCTTCTTTGTTGATTCAATTTTGGTTCCGTCGTAAAACTATACAGATCAAATTATGGGATAATAAAAAATTAAAGCTTCATGTATCAATTATACAATTGCAGTTAAACCATTGAAAGAACTAAGTAGAACTGAATTGTAATATTTGCAAAGAAAGAAAAATTCAAATCTTAGAACTGGATTAAAATTTGAAGAAAAACTGAAGAATTGATGAAAAACTATAAAATTTCATGCAGCTGAATATTAAGTTTCATGATTGTTTCATGGTAATAATAATATTTAAATTTTACGGTTGGAAAGAAGTGTGGTTTTTTTCACGATTCCAAATGTAACATTTCGGTAGAATGAACCTAGAAAAAAATGGTTAGGTAGGTGTATTTTAAAGTAACAGTAAATGTTTACAAAGTAAAATACATTGTATAAATTTGTTTATAAGTAATTTGAAAGAAAAGATATTTTGTAATAACAAAGTCTTCCCTCGGGAAGTCGAAAAGTCATATTACCAGCAAACGAGCCCAAAAGTATGTGATTTTTTTTAGGATGTAGTGATTTGAGTTCAGTACAATTTGTCTGTGCAAAATTTTATTTTGGCAATTTCTTTTATCCCCGCAAGGAAATTGGTTGCGGTTAAATCGATTAAGAATTCACATTTATATACTGATATTTATTAATAGAATATTTACATGCTTTTTCTACTTCGAAAATAGATACAAGATGCAGAGAATTCTATAAGAATTGTTATTCCAGGGTATTTTATCTGTTTATTATAATAAACAGTTTAAGTGATTCATTACGTAATGTAAATCAATTACGTGTTTCTTCTTTAACCAAATGGGAGTTTGCTTTTTATTTTATTTTTATTTTTTGCAATGGTCTCAAGGTAATATCATTAAAAAGAAATAACCCCTGGATTTGTAAGCATTAACGTCATATTTTTGTTTGTCGAAATCGTAAATTAAGAAATTCAGTGGTTTACGGTTTTTCATAATTATTCCCCGCATTCTGATAAGGTAATAGTTATTTTTAGTTTTTACACGAGATCGTTATTTCGCCCAAATAAACGTTATATTTAATATACCATGAGTTGGAATCAATCAATGTCATTTTGGATTCGATAAGGTTTATTGTTATTTAACCAACATGGGAATAGAATAATTATCGTATTCTTCCCCAGAGAGTATAATTCATATTCATATTTATCTCTTTCACGAGTAATCAATAAATACATGAAATATTTTGCAACCAGATATACTTTTTTGTGAATATCGTTAATTTAAGAATTAATAAAGGACTATCATGTACTTAAAATAATATGATTTATTTTTCAGGAATCGATTTTAAAATCCGAACGATAGACTTAGATGGTAAAAAAATCAAATTACAAATATGGTAAGTCAAACAATTATTATCACATTAATATTTTGTTTTAAATGTTGACCAAGATGTGTTTGGTTGATGGTCAAAATATTTTCAAATATCATTGTTTATCATTGTTTGAAATGAGTAATGGACTAGGACTAGGGGAAATAAGGGACAGGAAACGGAAATCGACGGAAAGATTCATTAAGAATTTCCATGTTCTTTGGTTTTTGGTTGGTGACAAGCATAAATATATGATGCTTGGAAAAATGATTAATAGATAATTTGGGAATTTGTCATTTAATGGAATTGTGTTATTTATTGTTATCCGAGGTAGAAGTATGTTCCATTAAAAACTCCCACAGTTTCGATTTAGGCAATAGATTAAATTGAGGAAATGAAACGTCATCTTAGATCTCTAAGAACAATTGCAATAATATCAGGATAGAAATTGTAGTAATTACTAAATAGTAGCACTCATTGTATCTATTGAACACTAATTTCACTATCGAAGTTTCAGTAAGTTTAAACAGAATCAATGATATTTTAGTTGTTAGAAAATCATGAAAGTACTCTAATTTGAACGATATTTATTATTAGATTGCACATAATCATTAATTACTTTTTCAATGTCGTACCCTTTTCTGCGTTTATCTGTGAAATCACTTATAAAATATTTAATAATCGTTTGTGTAATCAAGTTGAGTTGATACCGGACAATTTCTACCGCGGCTATTTCTTCTATCAATTTTCTTTCTTGAATCCAGAGCCAAGCTTTAATACTATTTTTAACTTTTTGCAACTTAATAACTTAATCAAATAAGGATAAGAGTTTAATGATAAATGAAATAAACGGATGTATCGTTATCCGTAATATTTTCGAATTCCATATGAATGGGTGGCATTATTTCATTTATTTCGTGCAATATTTTAGTTGAGGGCAATCTACTATAATCTCAAATTTCGACCAGTCATACAAAATTATAACATTTAATGCCAAGTTAACAAATAATTTGAAGCAGAATATAAAATTTCACCAATGCGCCAATTTTGACCCAATGATTTAGCAGTCCAATAGAAATAAACTTTGTGAAAGTATCACATTTTCAAATGCTCGAATATAAATACAATTATCATGAAAACATGTCGTATCAAAATTCTTGTACTAATTCTTGTATTTTTAGGGATACAGCGGGCCAGGAACGTTTTCGCACGATAACGACAGCGTATTATCGCGGCGCGATGGGCATCATGCTCGTCTACGACATCACCAACGAGAAGAGCTTCGAGAACATCAAGAACTGGATACGAAACATCGAGGAGAACGCGTCGGCCGACGTCGAAAAGATGCTTCTGGGCAACAAGTGCGAGCTGGAGGATAAGCGGCAAGTGTCGAAGGAGCGCGGCGAGCAGCTCGCCGTCGAGTACGGCATCAAGTTCATCGAGACGAGCGCGAAGGCGAGCATCCGCGTCGAGGAGGCGTTCTACACGCTCGCGCGCGACATTAAAGCCAAGATGGAAAAGAAACTGGTACGTAGAAGGCGCGCATCGCGAACGCGTCGCATTCGCGCACCCGATCGAACTATTAATGACGATTGTTTTCTCTCTTTTTGTTTTTGTTTTCAATTGTCTCCTCTCTCTTTGTCCTCTCAACTTTTGTTGTGAATTTTAATGTTGGCGCTGGGGGGCAGAAGGTAAACAAATCAGATGGTTTTAGGCATGGTGATGGCGCATTGCGTTTGGCGATTTGATCCGTATCTTTCTCGGTTGCTTCTTGTGCATTTGATTCCGCTTTGTTTTGGATACACTTTGTTTTGCTGCTACTGTCTGTTATCGTTATGTTGATTAATAATTATGTTCGCATGCAAAAATTGTAGTTGAATAATTCACTAATTGTTTTGCGTATCAATCACATGTAGTTGGGTTGCGCATCATTGCAAGACGTGTCGCGTTCATCGCATGTTTATATTGCGTATGCGATACGTCTATAAACAATTAACGCAATTATAACACTAACTTGCGACAGTCGATTGTTAATATGTTCATCATCAATAATCGCATATTTTTCTTATGAGAATGCAATCAAGTCATGGCTTGCCATATTTTGCTCAATTTAATTAGGCCTATCTTTTCCAATAGTAATTTGGAAAGTATGAAATGCAATTTAGATTTGTTAAACGAAATTAAGAAAGTATAAAATTGCAAATCTGTGAATTGTAAGACACAAATAATCCAGAAAACGTCACTTTTAATTGAGAGCTATAAATGTAATTCCGAATCATGAAAAGTAATTCATCCGAAATTGAATTGACGCTTTCTGAATTACAATTGGAAAAGCTGTAATCCCAAGTAACTCCCATTTTATGGAATTCATTTATTATGTATCAATCACAATTATCTATAAATTTTTTCGCATATTCTTCTAGTTTTAGAAGTTTTCTGCAGAAGGATTCTCTGCAGTCAAAAAACTCATTTTTCTTTTATATAAATCACCGCTTTTCATGTAAAGGAATGTCGATTTTGTTATTGACGAATGCATAACGCTTTCATGAAATTGGAGAGATGAAAAAAGATAATAGTGATTAATACATAATAAATTGATATAACATTGTTGCTTAATGACAACAAAATGAATGCCTGATAAAAAACGGAAGTTACTTATGACTCAACTAATAGATTCAAAATATATTGCATGAACTAATTTTATATTTTTAATATATTTATATTCTTGAATGCTTGTAAACTGTGTATCGTTCATTCGTAATGAATTTTGTAGTTAGTTGCATGTTACCAACGAAAAGAATGAACTTTACACAAGTTTCTCTCTCTCCTCAAAATATGCTGTGCAAGTTGTTTATTAATTTATGTGCTTGACGATGATCGCATCCTTTTTTGTGTGCGGAAAATGATGCGATCGTTCCGTCGACACACAATTTTCTTTTCTGATCGTAGGAGGCAAGCAATCCACCGAAGGGCGGCCACCAGCTGAAGGCGTCCGAGCCACAACGAAAACCTACCAACTGGTTGTCGCGCTGCACTCTGCTCTGACCAATTATTTCTAGTGACGTTATTCAATTTTATATACATACCTACCTACTTTAATATACACACATAACGATAATTCAACAATATTATTGCCAAGCGAAAGGGCGCAGATACTTGACGCCACCATCCAAATTTCATGCGACGAAGTGCAACCACAATAACAACAAATGAAGAGGAGAGGATAATCATGGTACAACAATCCCGCATTTTGTGCAGGATGGCACAAGTGTGGCTGTGCCCGAGAAGACGAGCGCATCTTGGTATCGAACGTGATGATAACTGGTTGATTACTGGATTAGTTTGTGTTATACATGTTAATAATAATTAAGGTACACTTAAGGCGAATGCCCACAATGCGCCGAATCAATGGGCTAAATTGGGTGTTCTCGCAACTCGTTAATAGGTGTATGTAATTGTAAGTAAGCGGGTGCATTGTTCATTCAATTCATGCATCAATCATGCCAACTTTATGCAATAAGAATTGCAATACGATCAAGTCAAGATGCGCAATTTGGATGAGTTTTGTGGCCGCTTGTAGTGGTAACACAACGATAGTTAAATGTAAATTGTAAACGACCTTTTTCTACGGACAAGCAAGGGCTTGCAAAACTGACTAAGATAGAATTACATGCAAAAGGGTTGCTACAGATGATTAAAAGTAATTAAAAGACACTTTTTGTATGATCACATCAAAGCGAACGAATTTTCTATGCAACAAATAAGAAATGATTTTTATTGATATACAAAATACTATACGTGGGATAAACTTACAACCAATTTGTAATTGTTAATAAAGTGCTCCTTATTGGAGTGATGCGGCAGATTCGATATCGTGAAGACTCACGTCATTTATAAAACAAGCAGGTTAACCATTTGTATATTAGCAATACTATAATTTATATAGAATCAAACCTACATTACAAGAAACCATCCAACAATTACGATTCGAACTTTTGTGAAGCGTTTATTTTTATATTTATCCACCAACTCTCTGTTAATTTTTCATTATTCTGCACGTTTATTTTATCGTAACAATAGCTAGTTAGTCAATGTATTGGAGTATTTTATTTTACTAGTTATTTTATTTTCGCACAATTATATCGGAATGTGACGTGACGGTTGAAAAATGTGATGATTTTTATATTATTAAACCAGTGCACGTTGTTTATTATTAAATTGTTAAGCCATCAATCTGTTGAAATCTGTGCTTAAGTGTTGGCGGATTGCAGGTCTCGTTTAAATTTATTTCTAAGGGTTGTAAACGCAAACTGTGAAACATTTTTATACATTGATATTATCTTACTAAATTTCTGTATGTTTAAAAAGCAACTTCTATTGCAATGTACAATGGATGATATATGCAACATTTCATTTTCACATGTTTTATGTCTCATGTTTAGTGTCAAATGCATTATGTTGCTCTAGGTAATTTATTTCTTTATTAGTTCCGTGTAATTTTCATGACACTAACTCGATAATAAGCAACAAAAATCGTGGGATTTAATTAGACGTAGTAACCGGTCTTAAATAAGCTATGCAAGAAGTATTTGTACATACGCAAATAAAATGACTTAAATATTATGCACGGCAGTGTAAATTTATAGAATTTGAATGTTGTGTTTAGTTTTTACATAAAAGAAAATTAATATAATAAATACGCTCGCGCTGACGAAGTAGCGGAAAAGTTGTAAAAGTTTATAAATCGGGCATTCGGCTCCATTTTCTTTTTGATGTTTATCAACTTCCAAATTTATATTGGCGTAATTATAAACAGGATTTTTAAATATTAGAAGTCAACTTAGGAAAAAAGGCATAGCTAATTTACAATTTCATTATTAATATCATACATATCTTTCGTTTTATCAAATATTTCCATAAATAAAAGTAAATAATCATAAAATTCCCCAAATAAATGTAGCACCAATTTTAGGCAAAGAAATAGTTTATGCTGTAACAAATCGTTTTAATAAGTTCTGCTTTTTACTACTTACTAATAGGAATATCAGAAAACATAGGCAAAATTAATGCAAACATTTTAATGTAAAAGAATTGGTAATGAATCATAATATTGCAATGATACAATCATGCACAATCATTCATTCTCACAAAGTCGTATAAAATTACAACGTATAGCTAATCGTCTTATACTGCATTATTATCACCACCTTCAGTCTCTTTCTTGCTTGTTTGCTCATCGATGATTAGCTCTAACTGCGCTTTACGTGATCCTGTAATAGAAAATTTGCAATTATATAACATAACATTCAAGCATGCAACACTTACGGGGTTCGGCACATAACGAAAATACTTCGGCAGAACTCATATGCTTTGTAAATGAATTGAACTCCTGGCATTCCTTATCAAATCGTTGCAAAAAGTCGTCGTCTTTCCCATATGAAAACAATGCACGAATCTTCTTGTAAATTTCGTTAGCAGTAAATCGTACTTGTGCCGCTTTCTTCTCGAATTCGGCAGCTTCATCGTCGCCGAGACTCCAAGCGTTCACGTTACCCACGTATCTACAAAGCTTCGCCATGGTGTGCACCAGCTGGGAGCGTTTCTTGAGTGAAATCATCTCGATGGGGCTGTCCAGGATACTTTTTAGATGCTGCATTGCCACTTCAGGCTTAGCATCATTCAATCCAAGATTTTTCTTGACCTGCATTACATCCTCCAACAACGCAAGTTCGTTTTTTAACCATTCAACTTTTGCCTGTTTATATTCGACGAAAGGGAGATCCAGGGTTCGACTTACGTACGCGTCGTCGCAATTCAGCAGCTTAACGATTAATTCATCTTTTAGATCATGATTACCGACATCTAATTCTGCTTTAAGCCCTGGAAATATTCGACTTGAAATAACAATGTTAATATGTTTGTGCAACAAGTTTTCGTACCTATTAACTCTTCCGCATGTTTTGCATCTGCAATTGCTCGATCATATTCGCTTTTGTATCCGTTCAGTCTTTCGGAGTAAATTAATCCCATATAATTATCATTGGTGAGCTTAACAGGAAGTACTTTAATGCGTGTGTCCGTTGAGCTGGTCAACGAAATGGGATCTGGCGGGATTGTTTTGTAGTAATGTGAAATACCTTTCACATTTTCTGCCTGTAAAGAAGACATTCAAATTAGAAACAAAAAAAAAACCCACTTTTGGTAGCAATACTATCAATTTGTTCAATGTTTGGTAAAATGGCACTACTGCATTTGCCTTAAGATGCAGTTGTCGGCTTTAACAAGTTTAATCTGGGACAGTAAATGAATGCAAAACTATACTGCAAAGTTATGCAATCATTTGTAGTCCAACAATTACAGTCTTATTATAATACTAACATATTGATGAAAAATACTTACATATTGTATCAGAGCATTTATATAAATTTCTGACAGAAGAGAAACTTCCTCAACATTTATTTCCTTTAATGTGTAGTTAGTTGATATTGCAGCTGGTTCAACATCTGCAATATTGTTTGGAGCTACATTCTCTTCATCCTCTTGTGCAATTAGTGTTGACTCCACTTTGACATCAGTATTTGATAAACTTTCATTGTTTTCAGAACTTGATTTATCACGTACATAAAACCTACAAATTAAACTTTTGCAAACAAATACAATATTACATAATATTTACTTACTTGCTGGATTCTTCTAATGAGTCAGCAGAATTAGCTATCTTTAAACGATTTAGAGTATTTTTAGACTCTGCACTCTCTGAAGTGGGAGAATCCGCAGATTTATCCTTCACTTCTAAAACATTATCTACATCTGCACTTGTTGTACTACCAGTTGTAGTCTGTGACAGAGTATTATTAAAGCTTGATATATCATCTGATACTTCATTATTATCATTGATAGATTCATTATGATTCTGATCTTCTACTTTTATCCTCTTTGCAATTGATGGATTTGGTGTATCTGAACCAAGTGTTTTTCTTTTCCTTTTGTTGTTGCTATTTTTTTGAGTAGGAAACTCCTCTGTTGTGTCTTCATCTTCTGGGCTACCATCACTGCCTCCACAGTTCTTTATATCTTCTTCTATATCTTGGATAGCTTCTTGAAAATATCGCCGTTTCTGAACATTGCTATATTTGGCTTTATTTTTCAAGTAGTATACTATGTTTTCTGGTTTTAAAGTGGCACTAAATCAAAGTAATGGAGAACATTAATTGTAAACAGATATTGTTAATAAAAGAAGACTGTTTGGTAAACTCGCACTAGTACATTAAGCTAAAGATGTACTAGTCGGCTTTAACAATACATTTATTCTGGGACCAGAATAAGAGGTTGTAGAGCTTCACTTTGCACCAAACAACCCTTACAAGTCCCTTAAACTGGTAATAAAATTCTAACTTACGTTTCGTTGGTTCCATAAAATATTACATTGTACCGCTTGCCATTCACCTCAGTAATCTGCAAGTATTCAACTGAGCAATAGATGAAATTAAGAAAAGGGCAATCTTACCCTGGCTGGCCATGCTGGATAACCTTTTAGTTTGGCAAAAACTTTATCACCAATTTTAAACGACTTCGTTTTACCGATCATTTTGTCGTCAAATAATTGCTTGACAATTGATCATTACATTGAGATATCACTTTGGCATATGTTATAAAAACGTAACAAGCAATTTTACAAATGAAATGCGCACATATGAAATGAGAAATAAACAAATATTTGGAGGTTATGCTGGTAGCATTTGACGCGTTTGACGCATGTGAAGCACGTAATGAAAAATGGAAATACGCGCCAACCACGGTACCA